>CM046813.1:19294500-19383727 GCA_025617385.1 Murraya koenigii | reverse complement strand
AAAAGTATAGTATACATGTTTGATAAATTTTATACAAAAATGTTGTTTTATTATATAATAACCAAAATAAACATAAAATTTTCTTTTATTTTTAGAGTATGTTTGATAAATTGTTTGGAGATTTTTTTTTAAATATATAAAATTATATAAATGAAAAAACCCAATTAAATAAAATATAATAAATTTTATTATTACACAAAATATGATAAAAATTCATACTTATACATAATTCAAATAAAATAAAAAGTAAAATTTATTACATTCACATTAAATTAATATTAGAGAGAACATACAGTAACTTAGCCTACAAACAACTTCACCCATGATTGTGTTTGTAGCTTATTTACTCAAGCAATACTATAAAGTTCTTTTATTATAGGTTAAAAGGAAACAATGACATCTATACCCCAATATTTGGAAAAATGGGACTCTTCCAATTTATAAAATAAAAATTCCAATGGCTTTTGCTACTCTAACCTTCCCGACCACCGCGTAATCATAAAAAAGTCAGTTTTTTGGCTATAGGCCTAGTAAAAGAAAAATTGAGATAGGACCCTATCCTATGGGATCTCTTCCCAACAAAATCGGACATGAGCATTTCTTCTCATCCGACTCAGTTGGTTCTTAATCGTAAGATACTTGCACAAATAGCTATATCAAATAGGAATTGTCTTTATATGTATATGATTTCCAATGAGATTATAAAATAAAGAAATTGGAAGGAATCCAAGAGTTGGTCACGAATTTACAGTCACTAGTTAATGCTTCCAATTTGTCCTTAATTTTGGCTTTTGTGACTGAAAATGCACATTTCTTTTTCTTTTTTTTATTGAAAAATTAAGGACAATCAAATATTCGAAGTGATTCCCTCTTTCAATGAATGCCGAAGATTCAAATTCAAAAAATGAATATTAGTCGCATTTCGAAATGAAAGAACTTACTTTCTATTAAAATCAAACTTTCGAACATTTTGCCGAAAAATAAGTGGGCTTCCCACTCTCACCCTCGAGCATAGTCCAAGGAATAATACCCTTAAGGGATACTAAGATTCCTTTTTTACCATAATACTATTTTTCTCTATTAATTGATGTTAAAATTTTTAATAAATGTAAACATTATATAAATAATGTAATATATGTAGTAGACTAATAATATTTAAATATGTAAATTATTATATTTATTTTAATAATATATTTGTATTAAATGTAGAGATTTTAAATAAATAATTACATTAAATATACTTTACAATTAAAAAAATCTCACATATTACTAATGTTAAAATTATTATTTTACATGATATTCAAAATAATTTAAATTTTAATACATTTATTTTGACATTATGTTTTTATTTGTTATAAAAATTACTTTAATATAATAAAATATATGCAGAAGATTATGAGATATTAAAATATTTTTAAACATTGAAATTATTTTAAAATGTAAATATTATTGCATTTTTAATATTATTTGCTATTTATTATAAATAATTAGAGTCATTTTTTTAGATAAAAGGGATAAATTATTTTATGGTTAAAATGGGGTCTTAGTGTTTTTATACTTTAGGTATTGATGATCATTTCTCCAAACTTTAAAGGTATAGATATTCTTTTCTCTAAGTTAAAATTCTACTATAGATGGTTGATCATATTAAAAAAAAAAAGGTTTAGTCTCTTTGTACACTAGGAAATATATTAATTGTGTAAGGGTAGTTTTGAGAGTAAAATTTAAATTATTCATTAAGCTTTAAGTGTGAAACTAATTTTCCACTTAATCCCATTACGTTATTGTTATCTTATTATGTTATTATTGTCTTAAATTCAGTGTTAAATGGGAAAAACAAACAAGTCAATTTATGTAAATCACTAAAATGAAAGGTCACTTTGATAACATTAGAATTTTTAAAGTAATCAATTATTATTAATTGTGCCAAATAATCATACTAAAAATTACTGAAGCTTGGTTGGAGCAGAACCAAACTTGAATTCTTTAATTTCATCAGAGTTCGTTCAAAAAATCAGTCAGACAAGAAAAATGATGATATACATGAGGTAAATAATGCTGCTTGGACCAAAACTAAAATCGGAAAATTCTCATCGATCCAAACCTGAACTTGGCCTTAAAGCATTAACGGAGGAAATAGTGAGACTTTGATCAATAAGGCAGAGGCCTAGAAATATTATACTGTTCAAGCTGACATCAAAATCTGTCACAACAAAAAAGGAAAACGGAATTAATGCAAGAACCCAAGTCTTTTATTACTCATGGAAATACTCCCAAGGAAAGAACAATATTGTAAGTAAAAACATGTACCAGAAATCACATACAATCTCTTGAAAGTCAAATTACACTATATTATAAACTTCTTTATTTATATATAATTAATTAAATGTCTTGCAATGCACAAAGCAATTAATTGAAATTAATTTATTATCTGTGGTAACATGATCATGTCGACAATTGCCATGGTAGGTACAGTAGTGTAAAATAAATCTTTGCTAATCTTATTATTATATTGAAACATAATATGACTAGTAATCAAATCTCCTCTTTATTAGCTAGAGGTAAAAACATTTGAAATTGGTGTATATTCCAATTTAAATTCATGATGTGAAGAGATAGAGAAGGTAAAGTTTTGTTTGCATGTCTTCCCTTTACCAATGCATGTTTTTAATAGTAAGAAAGCAAGAGAGTAAAAGGGAGCTGTCCGAATGCTAATAGTAGTTTTGAAAAAAAAAAAAAAAAAAAAAATTGGGAACCCCCAAGAGTTAAGAAGATTATACTTCAATAATTTAACTTATAAGGCATGAAATTCATATACATTGAAAAGTGTAACGCATTGTATGGTAAGACCCAAAATATATTAAACATGACTCCCAATTTCAAAATAAAGTGTGCTCTCAAATATGAAAAGCATACGCAATGAACAAGTGGAAGGAAATATGCGAATATGAATGATTTATCTCAGCTTGCCACAAGGTGTGTTCAATACATCCCATATTTCACTATTAAGAAACATGGTGACTTGCGAGTACTTTCCTCTCATTGGCACTTGTAATTAAACTTATGAGGGTCTTCAACTTATAAAATCCAAATAATACTAAAGCACTAGTAGCTATTGAGGTTGAGTAAATGTAGTAATATTTAAGTCTTTAGTAAATACTTATTGTTGTGGCTTAAAAACTAAGTTTATTTATCCCACATGATGAAAATATATAATATCCTTATTATTTTTTGTCAAAATAATTACTTAAATATCATATTCACTAAATACTATTTACCTTTATTTTATAAATACAGTTTTTTTCCATAACAGTTGTACATAAAAATTACAATACTTCAATACCAAACAAGACTAAATTTTTAAATTATTTTCTTGCCTGATGATATCGCACTGAAATTCCATTCAATCAAACACAAATACAAGTAGAATAACAAGTTCAACATACACATTATATATAGTCAATTTGCAATCTATTACTGCAAGGCTCACCAAGTCTCCTCCTGATTAGGTGTTACCGCTGGAAAAAAGTACTCGAGATTAATGTCAAAATAAACACAAATGAAAGTATTGAAGTGAAATTTTGGTGAGTTCATGAAAATAATTAATACGAGGAGCTGCTAAAAGCCTAAAAGTATAAGTAACACACCAACTTCCAGAAACAAAAAAGAAAACTTGAAATCAAATGTAGCATTCCCTTACCTGATTTCAACTGAAAACTTGTCTAACAGTATTGGATAGCAATTTGGGTCTTTTGCAGGAACAAGCAAACGCAAGAGCCTAATAGGTGACTGCAATTCATCTGAAATACACATATTAAATACAGAGGAAAGCATTAGACTTTTTTTGATAAATATTTTCATGTTCGGTTCTGAAAATAGGAAAATTATCATATGAAACCTCACAATTATGGAAATATCATGTAAACCCAAACTAAAATTGTATAAAATAAATCGAGCTCAGAAACCATCAAAGGAGACAAGGCAACTTTGATCAAGCTGTGTCACAACAAACAACAAATAGGAATGCAAGAAACAGAGTATTTTATTACATGAAGGAAATTAACAGAAGAATTAAGGTAAGAAAAAGCACTCACTAGAATTCCACTACAATCGGCTCAGTAATCTCCAGGAGAGATTTGAAACAGGGAAGAAAAACATTTTGAATGGCTTCATCCTCCCATTGAAGCTGTCGCCACCATTCTCTGTCTCCACGAATTACAATTTTATGCTCCTTTGCACTATTGGAATCCACTGGAAGCTTTTTAAGTTTATTGCAAGTAATTATCGTCATTTCTTTCAGACATGGGAAGGACAGGGGCTTCCAGTAAATGCTCCTCAAATTTGGCAGACCAAGTAATTCAAGATACTGAAGGTTTGCAAATAGGTTTAGATTTCCCATTATCTCCAGAACATCACTAATGATTTCTTCCAATGCAAGGCAACTTTTTACTTCAATAGACTTGAGGTTTGGAGCGAAAACAAGGAATGTCAGGTCCTTCAATTTTCGGCACCTGACTATTTCAACCTTAAAAAGGCTGCGGAAACCGAAATTTTGAATTTCCCCTGTATAATCAATCTTCAATTCTTCCAACTTTTCACAGTCTGCAATCCGTAATACGCTGAGGTGCTTCAGGTTCGCCAAAGATGAAACATTAAGCGATGTCAAATCTTTGAAGTATTGGAGGAATAGAGCTTGAGTACAACATTGTAACTTATGCAAGGTTAAAAAACTCTGGAGAGCATAAGAACTTCTCAAGGTCAAGCTCAATACCTCTAAATGTTTCAAACCAAGCAATTCCTCCACTAAAAACTCACCCCCATCAAATAAAACGCTGTCTTCTGATGCTGCTTCAAATGCATCATCACCAACACCGAACATTCTCAACACATGTAACCTCGAAAAACCAGCTATTAGTTGCCGTGGAATTGTCACTAAACTCCATGTGTATTCCAAATTCAAACATTTAAGATTTACCAAGGCCTTTAACTCTCCTGACAACTCTTTTATGTTTGTACGTGAAAGATCAAGATGCTGTAGTGAAACCAACTTTGAAATCCCTAACTGTAAGTTGGTTAGTCGTCTGTTCCGTGATAGGCTTAGAACTTTGAGAGAAGGCATAAACTGAAAGAAGTCATTAGTGATTATCTTTAACTCATTACTGTTAAGAAATAAAGTAAGAAGATGAGGGCACTTAGGAACCCCTGACAGATTCTTAATGTGATTTTGCATCAATGACAATCTACTCACATTTTCCCATCCACTAACACCTGGGTCCTCAGTCAATCCAGCACCTGCACAAACTAAAAATTTCTCCCTCTTCTTCTCAATGTCACATGCTATCCACAGAGCCATGTCCCGAATCACGTCATGCATTTTTACTTCATCTTCTCCTACCTCTTCTAGTAAACATGCATGAACAAGAATGCCCAAAATATAGTATCCTTGATTTTGTACTCCAAGTTTGACACTTTCATTCAAAAAACTCTCACCAATCCAACAATCTATCAAATTCTCTTTAGAAATTCGATAATCCTCTGGATATAAACTACAATATAAAAGACAAGATCTAACAATGTCATTGGGCAAACTTTCATAGCTGAATTTTAAAAGAGGATACACCTCATTTCTCAAACCTGGAAACTCGGAAGCTGACGCTCGTAACACTTGAATTGCGTGTCTCCATTCTTGTGGTGTCCTCTTACAAGCCATAGCTCGGCCAATGGTAATAAGTGCAAGTGGCAAACCCCCACACTCTTTGGCAACTGTAGGTGCCAGTTCAAGAATATCAGGATGATTGTTCAGAGTTTCCTCTCCAACTTTGTAACGAAACAATTCCCATGCATCTTTATCTGATAAGCATGCCACTTTAAACTTTTTTTGAGCTTCCATCAAACCACAAATTTCTTCAGAACGGGTTGTAAATACCACTTTAGATGCACTACTTTGTGGACTAGGAAGAGGGACGCCCACTTTGGTTAAATCAACCCGCTGCCATAAGTCATCTAACAATAAAACAAACTTCTTGTCCCTTAAAATCTTGAAGATGTCTAGTGATTTCTTTTGGAGGCTTCTATTCTTCCATGACTCATTCAACAAACCTATTTTCTCCCCAATAATCTCCTGAATATTTTCAAGCCGCAAGTCTTTGGACACTACAACCCATATCACACAATCAAAATCGTTTGGCACTTGAAGAAATTTGTTGTTGATATGAGTTAATAGCGTAGTCTTACCAACACCACCCATGCCATATAGGCCAACAATTCCAGCTGGTTCTTCTACAAGACATCTCCAAACTTGTTCAAGTTGAGATTGCAGACCTACTACAATTGGCTCAGTGGGCCTTTCATCTGCTACAGATTCTTGAGATCTCTCAGCTACCACTACAAAATCTTTTTCTCCCATTAGTGTCTCTACAAGTTGCAGCTTTTCAGCCACCTTTTTCCCAAAGTTGTAGCTTGACCTGCAGTTCTTGGAACAGTAGCCAGCAAGACATAATTTCTCAATTTCTTGAGAGCCATCTCTTATCAGTTTATCAGCTTCAGTCTCCACAGATTGTACCCTTGAAAGCCACCCTTGCACTTGATTCAAGCGTCTCATTTGTTGTCTTTCAGCAATTACGACCCTCATCATCACATCATTCTTCGCTTCAATTAATTTTTCCATTTTAGTACGCAAATCAAAAAGATTATCTTCAAGCTGGCTTATGCATGCTGCTTTGCTGAGAGTGCAATTTAAGCAATGAGACAAAATGGCATCACACGAGAATTGGATTCCAATAACGTTACCCATATTTTGTATGAGGTTTCGATAAAGAAAAATGAGTCTAATGGAAAAACTTAACTAGAGCCTGTTTGGATGTGATGACCAAACTTTGACTACACCACAATAATATCGAATGGCCCAAAATTATAGGGTGCTTTCACGCAACGACTAATAGTTGACGGAAAATGTTATTTACCACTAAAATTACATATAAAATTATACAAATCAAACAGAATGAGAACATTTATCTTAAAAAAAATTAATAAAGAGAACAAATTTATTTTTTGGTAAAATATTTCTTATGTTCTAATAATTTTCTACATAATTTTTTACAATTTTACGTGTAAATATCGTTACTCATAACGGTGTAGGAGAAAACAAGTAGTGAACAATTTGTCTTAGCTGGCCACAGATTGTGTGTTGACTACAGAGCATCAATACCCATTTTCAAGCGCAGAAGGAAAAACGTCCCCGGCTAAAAGTCTCTGTGTACATGAATGGTTCCCAAACAGTATATTAGAATCTCTCATAGCCTTTGGCTCAACTGCCTTTGATCAAATTGTAACCAAAGCAACCCATTGGTCTTATTTAGTTAACGATCCCCAAGATCATTTGAACTCGTATTAAAGGAAAAATCAACATTTACTTAATAAAGCCTTCATTCCTTGCAATAAAATTTCATTTACATTAAGAGAGAGAAGAAAAAAAAAGAGTTCCCTTTTCTTTCAATTGAAAACAACCAAATCAAAACAAGATACCATCCTACAATCTCACATTCAGTATTGCAGCATAATTACAGACATCTTTTAAATTATAACACCATATGTTCAATGCTGTATGGATGTTATTGCTGTGCATTTACCCCAAAAGAACTTTCATACACACAACCCCATGAGAGCTACAAGGTAAGACAAAACTTCCCCAAAACACAGGGGTCTTCAGATTTGCACTAGTCTGAAGACATGATCATGCAGCGCTCAGACAGTTTTCCCAGGTTCCGTATTTTGAACTGAAACTGCCTCCACCACTTTGCTGGGCATACTCAGAAATAACTGTACGTGCACAAACATCCCAAGTCCTGGCTATCTCCCCAAGTGACATGGGTTGTGAAAGGCTTCGTAGAGATATGCTAAACCTGGATTTTGCCTTCACTGAAAGATCTTCGTATTCCTTACTGCCAAAAACAAAGTGTGTTTTGTTGTTTCATGAGTTTGTCATACTTAGTGTACAAAATTGATTATGTCCATTAAGTTGGACATAAGGAAATTTAATGATTTTGGGTCATTCAACAAATTTTCAATCAAAAGATACAATTAACACGACGTGCTGCTACGGGTAATACCAACTTCTGGAAAATCAAATAGAAAAGTAGAAATGTAGCATTCCCTTACCTGATTTCCACAGGAAACTTGTCTAATAGTATCGGAGAGCAATTTGGGTAATTTGTAGGAACAAGCAAACGCAAGGGCTGAATAGGTGACTGCAATTCATGGAAACACAAATAAATACAGAAGGAAAGGACTAGAAAGTAAGGATTTTCTTCCTTTTTGGATGGCAATAAAGCTCACCATTTGTGCCGAAGCATACTGCAATTTCAAATTTGGACTGAGAGCAACAGCACTAAAGGAGCATTTAACAATGGTCCCTTCACCCCCTTCAGCAGCAGAACCAGCTGCAGTTGGATCAGCGTCTTCATCACTGATATCAACCACCGTGTCTATAAGCCGCTGGTTTATTTCCCTTATTTCATCCAAGAGGGCGTGATTAGCCTATAACAGATGCCAAATATTTTAGCCAAATATTTTAGGTATACCTAAGAGTGAGGAAGATAAAGATGGCCCTAATTGTTATATAGAATACAGAAGCAAAATAAGTAGTGCCTCTTTGCTTATGATATGATCTCATATTTATGCATTACATAAATCAAAGATTACAAAAACAAGAATTTCAAAGAATTAATAAATGTGCAAGTCAAGTTATTTGCCAAATGCAAAATTGTAAAAGGAATATTTTGTCTTCGTAAAACTAGATAGTTAATCATTTAGTAACTCAAAAAAATGAACATTTCATAGATGCAGTCCCAGTAACTACAGCAAAAGGTGTCAACCAAAGTTGTATATCATTAATCCAACCACAATTAGTCCCTTAACATGAAGTTGCTGTTGTTATACAAGTTAGAAACTAAGAGCAATACCTCTAATCTTGGCCTCTTGATACTAGATGTTGCAGTTGACTCCAGGTCAGAGGTCTCCGAACCAGTCAATTGCTTAAAACTATCATTCATGCTACCGGCTGATGATACAACACTCAAGGGCATTGCACTTGTATAACGCCTCATTTTCCTTGGTCCATTCGATCCATCTTGTGTGATGAAATTTCTAGCTTGCAGACGACACTTGGTCATCGCAACCAAATCCTCACCAACTGCAGCTCTAGACCCATTACCTGGTGCTGATCCTGCTATCCTATCAATCATACTCACAACTGAGCCAATGTCACTGACAGATGCACTCAATGCTTTAGGTGACATCGATTTCACCTGAAAAATAAATAAACAATATATTCAAAAGAGATGTAAATTAAGAAAACAAAATAATTATCCCTTTTATCTGGGGAAACATCATTAAACACCACAAAAAATCAGGGTACCAAGATATATTTACCGCTTTAATTAAGCGCTCAAGAGGCTGCTCTGTAACACTTGCCTTGGTGGAAACAGTTGTCAAAGCATTACCATGAGCACCATCTGGACCGGTAAACTCAGCAAGCAGAGGTGAGGCTGATATCCCCGGAGTGCCAATTGCAAGGGATGGAGCTGCTGCTTGAGCACTGGTGGTTTGTTGATGTCCAAGATTTCCAGCATTTGAAAGTGAAGAAATACCAGATATGGGTTTCTCAGAATCCCCTGGCATAGGCGATGGAGCCATTGGTGTTGAAGGAGATGGAACAACAAAAGGAGAGTTCACGGACTGCAACGGGGTTCCACTTTTTGTGATTGATTGAAGCAGATTCTGCTGGTCAACCTGCGGAGAAGAATGTTGTGGTATTTGGGGAGATGCAGTCTGAAGGATTTGGGGTGAAGAAATAGGAAACTGAGCTCCTGGCTTCAATTGCTGATGGGAATAAGCTGAGCGCTGGCCCAATGTCAAATGTTGATGAAAAACCGCAGGCTTAACAGCCATCCCCTGCCTAATCTTCAAGTCATTTATATCATTCATCTGATTCAGCTGTGGCATTTGGTGTGTCGGCAGCTGTGCTGGCAGTTGCTGCTTTGCTTGCTGATGTTGCTGCTGCTGATGTTGTTGCTGCTGTTGCTGCTGCTGCTGTTGCATAAGCTGCTGCTTCTGAAGCTGTTGCATTTGGCGCTGTTGCATTTGTTTGAGCTGCTGTGACTGTAACATTTGCTGCTCCTGATGCTGCTTCAAATGCTGGTGTTGCAGCATATTTGAATTTGACTGGAGGGGATTAATATTTGACTGCAGCATGTTCACTCCACTTTGGGATGGTAAATTGTTAATGCTTGCTTGTTGGGGAGCACTCACAGAATTTTGTTGCAGAGATCCAACATTAACTTGATGCACTGAGCTTAATGAAGTTCCCTGTCCAGAATCCATATTGGGACCCGGCTGCAATGAACTTAACATATTCTGTTGTGAAGTTGAAACCCCTGAGACAGAAGGTACTGAATTATGCTGCACATTTGTCACATTGTTTGGTTGCATAGAAACCATTGGACCCGCTAAGTTCATTGATTGAATCTGTGGGTTCATTTGATTGTCATGAGGCTGCCCTTGACTAATTTGAGACTGTTGCTGCTGCATGGTATGCATATGCGTAGGGGGTAGTTGTCCTGGCTGTTGCATTGAAGAAACAGGCTTCCTGGGCCTGTTTGTACTGATGAAATTAACTATCTGCTTCTCATAGGAACCCAGCTTCTCCTTGAAACCAGGTGAAATACTGTTTTTTGAAACCTGTAAAAATGATATAATGCGCTCCAACATGGTCTTAAATATTTTCAGCTTTTCAAGCTGATCTGATTTCGGTTGTTGTGGAAGAGAATCATGCTGACAAGCAGAAACAAAAATATACATAATAAGAAGCAGCCTATTACAGGATAAAATAGCAAGATAAAAACGATGTACACAAAATGTTGGCAATATAATTTTTGTTAAGTGTGAGGCTTAGTAAAAAACTGAAAAGGCTTCCTGACAGAACACGCCCTACGAATTGATTAGCAGATGAAATTGAAGGAATATACCATTACCTCCAGAGATAAGATGGAAACGCTAGTTAATCAATATGGTTGAGAACAAAGGGATCGCTTACCTGCTGCAATTTAGCAGCAATTTTCTGATACATTTCATTTAATTCGGGTAAATACATCTCCTTCATGGTTTTAATCTGCAAAGTAAAATTTGCATGACAAAATTGTTAAATTATTCACTTCTTCAGGTTCCACAGGGTACAACAGATAGTGATGCATATAAATCCGTGCTAAAAAAAGGCTAAATCAAAGATAAGGAATTACTAAGAATTCTTTATCCTCTACTTGCTCAAATATTAAACGGCACAGATGGTTGGTATATCATTCATAATTTTTTCTGAATAAAAAAGGTCAGATTAAAGTAAAAAAATTCATAAATGCAGATATGTATGAGTGAATGGATGAATTATCATTTTACACATGAAAACATATCTCAGCTTCAAGGTTCTCATCAAAAATTAAAATATAAGTACAAACCAAACCATCAATTCAGAGATTTACAAGTTACAGTAACATTAGTGAAAGGAATACAAGGGAGAAAGAAAATCAAGTACATTAAATACGCTATCCACTAAAGAGAATAGTGCCTCCGAGAGGAAGGCGTAGTTGCGCTTTACCAGGATTGAACTTGTCAAAACTTAATTCACTATAAAGCATAATCAGCAAAGCACAACGTAACGGATTGTTTTCTCCATCATTGTTCAAAAGCGGAAAAATCTCAGATCACCATCTCACATAAAGCCTTAAGTGACACGGTCTAAAATTACACCTTATTTGCATCCTACATAAACCATTCCTATGCATTGCAAGTATGGCCATGAACGAGGGTAAAAGCAAGACTGTTTATGGGATTTGCATTTTGAATAACGGATGGCACTTTGAGAGCGGATCATGAAAAGCAGATTGACAAATCATAAGATTTTAGACAACTGTGAATTTAAGCATACATAAATCAAGGGAAAAAAAAAGTGAAAATGACAAAGGAAACAAGCCTAAATTTTGATAAAACAAGGGAGAGATGTTCTTTTGATACATAAACTTTCACTAATAGATTTGTGGATGTGGCTCAAAAAATCATAGATCCCTAGTCTGATTAGGGAAATGCAAAACAAAAATACAGGAATATGGAAGATAAATCAAGAAAGCAGTAACCTCTCTCGCTAAGTTTGGCTTTCTTTACCCCAAATTTTTTATTCATCGTCACTTTATCTCATCAATACCTAATGCGACTACCTCAGTCCTAATCAAGAAACCTCTTTCACAGGGTGACGAGGATCACTCATCCCCATTTTCTTGGTGTAATGAATGCTCAAGGGAATTTTTGCTGTACGATCAAACTAAGATATAACAGATTAAGTCACAGAATGTTTCATTTATAATTTGATATGTCTTCTAAGATTACTGAATTATAACAGAAAATTTCATTTATGCTTTGATATGTTTTCTAAGATTAATGAATTATAATCCTTTCTAATTAAATAATCTATTTATCCTAAAATGGTGTTAAGATTCTGCCACAAGGATATCAATACAGTTTCTAAGTGATTTCAAGTTGACTTGGCAACTACAAACATTCTTAATAGACCTAGTTTCTCCCAATCCAAATTTCACCACTGTCAGACCCAGATCATCACCTTGAATATTTTCTTCCAAGTATTATAGGAAGATTTTATTAAAGGATGTGAAAAATTACCTTTTGATAAACCTCCTCTTGCCAGTCAACCCCATTTGCCTGTCCTGTCTGGGCTGTGGAATCAAGAGATGCTACCATTATAATAAAGGCACATGTGAGTTAATAGAAAGGCATATGTTTAATTCGTAATAAATAACATAGAGACACATGTCATGCAATAGAATAGTCAGAGATATCTCAATAGAATTTAAGGTAACCTGAAATTCAAGTAGCAGAAGGAAAAAAGGGGATCATAATGAGCAGATTTTAATGGTGGCAACAACAGCATCAGATAAAAGCAAATCACAAGCAAATATGTAATTCATACTGTGGAACAAAGCAAAGCAAGAGGACTTCATCATAACTATATGAAGCAATTTAGGTGGACGAGATAACAAGAATTGATTTCTCCCACGAGCAAAAATAATTAAAAGATGGTACTCATAAACTCTTCCAGCTAAAAAGAGATGCAAAAATAATTTCACTCCTGTCCACAATCAATCATGCATTTAAAGTTCTTAGTTGCTCTGCCACGAAAGAGAAGCCTGCTGTAGCATCAATAGAAGTGCTGTTGAGAAGCAATAAGAGTTAGTGTATGCACCCAAAGGCGTAGTAGTGGGGCAGAGATACAAATTGGAAACTGGTGCCTTTACCATAAGCTTACAGATTTGATCTAGATAAAACATGGTCATTAACTTAAGAAGTGAAAAAATATATGAAAAACAAATTGAAGCATTCCTTGTCAATCCATTATTGCAACAATCAATGACATAAGAATCTCATGGACCATAATGCACTTTTATAAGGCAAAAGATTTAGATACTAGCATAAAAAATTGATGTATGAGAGATAAAATGAAATAAATCTTCTAATAAAATGGAATAAAACAGCCAAGGCATAGCATAACAAAAACTAATTAACGGCATATGTGAAGCAACATACTTGATGATGTCTCTGGAAGGGCTCTTTGTGATTGATATAACTGCTTTTGATGATCCATTACATTCTGCGTTTGAATCAAGGAAGCAGATCCTTGACCTGATGCCTGAAGTCTTTGCTGCATATCTCGTTGTAATGGATTAGGCTGTTGCTGTAAACCCAACTGCTGCTGCAGCTGAGGAGGCTGTGATTGAATTTGTGACATCATCTGCTGCTGTTGTGATTGTGATTGCTGTTGCTGCCCTTGATTCGGTAACAAATTAGGTGCACTCTGCTGCATTTGTTGGGGCAGTGGAACCTTGGGTTGCTGTAACATATGTGCAGGGTGTTGATTAGTCTGCATGCTTGAGTTTCCAGACTGTGTTCCAAGCAGCTGTTGCTGCGGCTGCTGCTGTATTCCTGAAACATTACTTTGTGGGCCCAACTGTTGATGATGCATACTTGAGAGGTTTTGCTGAGCGATTAACTGCTGTTGCTGCTGCTGCTGCTGCTGCTGCTGCAAGTTTGGAAGATTACTCTGCTGGCCAAGCAACCTCTGCTGCTGCATGTCTCCAACATTGTTTTGTTGGCCAATCAACTGACTCTGCTGCATGTTTACAGTGTTTGGTTGTTGTCCCATTAGCTGCTGCTGTTGCTGTTGCTGTGGTGGCATTATTGACTGCTGTGCCATTGGTGTTTGCTGTTGATGAATACCTGCAGGCTGTTGCTGCTGTTGATGCGGCCTAAGGACTGATTGTGGATGCTGCTGCATCATGGGTTGTGTTGACTGCTGAACCGAAGACTGCTGGTTTTGTTGATGACCAGGGAGAGGGGCTGGTTGCATCATGTTAGGCATACCAGATGGCTGAGAAGATTGCAACTGACTAGGCTGCAATAAGTTTGGCTGCTGCTGTTGTTGCTGCTGGATCTGAGGTTGCATTAGTGGGTGTGAAAGACCTCCCTGTTGCAGCTTCTTGTTCAGAAGCTGTTGCGGATACTGCTGATGATATAAAAACTGCTGTGAATTCTGGGATTGTTGTTGTTGTTGTTGGGGGAGGACCTGTTGCCTTCCTTGAATTTGTCTTTGGGAGTTGGCAAAAAGATTGGAGGGCACCCCCTGCCCCATTGTATTCCCTCCTGGGTTTTGTGAAATGCTAGACAAATTTTGCATGTTGACATTTTGGCCAACAACACTAGGGATAGAAGACTGGGATAAACCAGAGACCGGAGGAAGAGCAGATGATAATCCAGAAGACCCTTGAACTCCTACTGGCGACAGGTCACTCTGAATGTTCTGTGATAAAAGCTGTTGCCGTGCTGGAGGCTGATTAGCTGACGATGGGATAGAAAGTGATTGCCCTTGACCTATACAAAGTGAAAATAAAAAACAACAAAAACACCAGCTTACTATCATCCCAAAAACATATCCATTAAAGCACTCGAACAGCTAACATTTTAACTAAAAGAGTCATTTAAACACCAATTGTGGAGTTAATGCAGAGCAATCAATTCATAATTCACCATGTATCAAAATGTAACCAGAAATAAGAATGAAAAGCAATAACAAATTAAATTTGGGCACATGTATCAATTGCCTTTCCCTCGCAACCCTACACAGTATGAGTATTGACGATAAACTGTAATTAAAATGAATGTATAGGACAGGTCAAAAAAATCCTATCATTTCTGCAATATGCTTCTTAGATTAAAAAAGTGGCATAGCTAACACTAGATGACATGACTAAATACCTAACCACATCCAACTAGAATTCATAGTTAATAAATTATTCACTTCAGTTTTCCTAAAACATAGTAGCCCTATAAGCATATATTAGATAATTGCCACGAAGCTTGCCAATATTGCTATTTTCATTATTAATAAAGACTATGGTTTTCTACAAGAACATAAACAGACAGTTACAGTTGACAACACACACATAACGGCCACATTGTTGTTAATTGCAAAACTTATGAGGCTACAAATGCTACAACTGGCACAACTTATGGTTTGGAATGTCCAACAAAACTAAATTCACACATATATAACCGTCTTTTCATTGAAATACTATAATTGAAACGAACATTCATGCATTACTACCATTGCATCTGAATAACAATAATGAACTCTACTTGCCAAAAAGCAGTGTGTTGTCATATTGAAAGCAAAGTTGTGAAGCTGCAATTACTATTCCATGTCACTACCTGGATCAGGGGGTCTGTTGCCACTGCCAGGATTCTGAGACTTTGACTCCATTGAAAGCATCTTCAGAGATATCTTCCGCAGATAATCTGACTAAAAAATTTGAGACCAGTACAAAATAATTTAATACTCCACGTTACCAGAATCACAAAAGAAAATAACACGAAAAACAGAAAAAACAGAACCTTCTGGTTATGCAATGAATAAAGAAAATGATAAAACATGACATAAACGGCAAATAGGAAATACCCAGAGGCTCATTATGTTCAGAAAGTCTTCCCTACAACCACTACCATCATATGCGGCAAGGTCAAAGAGGAAAAAAGGACTTTATTTTCATATTCATATATTAGAAGATTTGTAACCATAGTAGCCCTATTTTCCGCTTCCAACTTTCTTATTCTCTCTCCCCTTCCCTTTTTCAAAGTGCATTTTAAACGACAGCATCTGTACTAGATATGAAGAAACTAAAGACCATCTAGAGCCACTATCATTTTTATTTCTTTCTATTTCTTTTTTACTTTACAGTCTTTTTGTTTACACTTCCTATGTTGCACATATGCATGTGTCTATACCTCTACGTGCAAGACCTAGTGCACACATAAACAAATATATGAAATCTTGAAAAGTCAAAGAAGTAAAATTGGAATTACCTGACTTGAGGCAGCAGTATATATCTTTTCCTCAAACCTTCCAGCAATTTTCTTGAGTTCATTTAATCCGTCTTGGCCAGAAAAAGGAAGATGTCTCTTTAATGTATCCATTCTAAACAAAATCAATAAATTAATCAGTCACTATGTTGGCACTCCAAAGCCGATTTTCAGTCACAAAAAAATAAAATAAAATATTCATTTGGTCATGTACTTTAATCAAAATGAGGAAGTTCGCCAAACAATACAGAGAGATAAATAGGACAATCCTAACTGATTAAATTTTGTGTTCAAGTTTTGCATTCAGTACTGATATATAGGCAATAATCCACTATCTGCGAGCAAGTAAATGACTCAACTCTCATGCTATCTGTGAACAACAAATAGCTAGTTTCAAGGATAGTGTTTCTTACATATCACATATATCAGTACTGATAACTGTCTTTTATATTCCTTTTGTCAATTTCATAGAAACCTGGGTTATACCATTTAAAAAACACAAATTCTTAAAACAGCTATAACTTACAAAGGACCCTAAAAAATTAATTGTGGCTACAAGCAACAGATGCAGCTGATCATAAAAGAAGGAAGGAAGGGCTTGCACACTTACATCTTGTTCACAATTCTTTGACGTGAATCAGGCTGCAACTGCGTTCTCCAGTCACCTGTGTCCAGGTTGGACTCTCCAACTGGAGGAGTAGGCCTCCAATTATTGGTATCCATCAGATTCTAAAAAAAGGGGGTGAGGAAAGAAGTCAATGACAATAGATTGAAATTATATGTCATTTTAACATCAAAATTTATTATTAGGATTTGAACAAACTTGAAAGTTCTCCATGCAACATCATATTTCTTTATAAGAAACCATTATTTCCAGACACATAACTAGCGAATACAAATAGTAAATCTACATATAACAATATTTTACAACTTTTTGGCCAGAAAAGGAATTCACAACCTGATAGCTTTTAGCACCAACAATTTCAATGTTAGTCATTTTCTATTTGCAACTAAATATCAACCTTATATTTAATCTCAAATAAATACTTCTTGTTTCTACCACTAATTTTCCCCGTATGGCTTAATTAGGAAAAAAAAATTATCATGACAATATTAAATGTTCATCATTTACACAAACGTGCATAGCATTGGGTGGGGGAGCGGCTGTGAGAAAGTGCATAAAAAACACCTGATATTCCATTAAATAATATACCATTACAAGCGCAACACATTATCTAATGAAATTCCATTCCTTTTAGCCAAAGCGCCACAACCATAATACGACAAAATAATTTTGTTCAGCCAGCATGCTTTGGTGGAAGCAATCATCAAACTACAGTTTCAGCAAACACGTGTCATTCTAGACAAACATTAACAGTCAGCTGGCTTTTATAGTCCACAAGTTTCCTTATATAGACAACTCTCTTTGACTAGTGTTTTTCAGACATCCATACTTCATCAGAGTATCACTTAAAACTCCCCTGCTTCACTGAGTTTCTAATTGGAAATCTGAGGCGACCCAATCCCTTTAGGTCAAAATTGCAACATGTACAGTATCCCAACCTCAAAACATTTGTTAATTTACTTAAGAACCCATATGAACAACGTGTATTTTTATTTCCCCAGTAAAGCTTTTCTGGGTTGCTTTTGTTTTGATTAAACAAAATATTCCACAATCATATTTTAAAGAAAAATGAAAAACAGAAGATGGGTTTTGTTTGTTTCACAGGAAAATTTCTTTTTTCCCGAGGAAAATCGAAACTTCAACAAGTTTGTACACACCCACAACAAGAAAACATGAAACATCCAAAGAGATAAATGCATAACCCGAAAAAAGATCTTAAAAAGGAAACATTCTCACAAAAAATTTTGTCAAATTAACAAACCGATAAAGAATTATGATTCAATATAACTCACCAAATCTCTATTAGGATCCATGCACAATTTGTCTGATTTAAAACCATTTCAACTTTTCAATTTTTCCTTTAAAAAAAAAACTCATTTCAGCTGCAATTGACTCAAATTTACAACACCGTATGATTATATTATATTAATTCAACCTATTTCAGTTAAAGAATCCCAAAAAAAAAAAAAAACAAGAATCTTACAACAATCGGTGGATATTGTCCTTTTCTTAATCATTTGTCAAAATAACTCAAAAAACATATTTATATATAAGCAAATTTAATGAAATGGAAGGAAAAGAAGAACCTTGAGGATTGATCACAGCCGATAAGTTTTGTTGGTTGTTTTGCTTGCTTTCTCTGAGAGAGGGAGAGAGATAGAAAGAAAGAGTCAGGTGTCCAATTGGACCAAAATGAAGAATAAGAAAGCTTAATCGGCTAATTCTTGTACTTACGAATGCATGTTCCCATACGGGCATATCGGGTTTGGATAATAACATAAATGTCCCTTTTTTCGTGTTTTCTCAAATAATAGAAAAATATTTATTTTACATCAAAAAGATCCCCAATCTATTGGCCAAAATTACAATGATAAAACTAGCTCATAGTTATGTTAAATTTTAACCATCACAGTTACTTCGGTGACATCAACATTTTTGGTGGATTTGGTCATTTTTGTTGATTTTTTGTTATATGGTAATTGAAAATTTTCATTTCTCTAATATTTCTCTAGTATTAGATTAGGCTTGGAAAAGTACAGGATTGGTGAGCTTTTCTAAGTCTAAACTCAAGCTCGTTGGAGAAGGTGCAAGGGTTGGGTTCGGACTGGGCTCATTGCGGGCTTGGACGAAACTTGAGCTTTTACTCATTTTTTTTTAAATAAATTAATAATTAATAAATTATTATAAATACCATTAAATAAAAATGTATAAATATTTTAAAATAAAATAATAAATAAAAATTTAAAGATTTAATATCTTAATACTGAATTTTCTAGTTCAATCATTTTTTTATTAATTAAAGCTTAAGAAATAATTTAATATTATAATTTTAAATTTTTTAAATTATTATTTATTATGAATAAGAGATTTAAGTTTTATTTTTTATTTTTTATTATTCTTTTAAATTTTAATTTATTATTCTAATTTATAAATTAATTTTTTTAAAAATAATAGGCTTAGCCTTGGCCCGAACTTTTTTTCCTTAAACTCTTGTTCAAATCCTCACGTGGAGAACTGAATTGACCCGAATATTTTTGCCCACCCTATCTAATATATTACAAATAGTACTTATTTATAGAAAATATTCTTACAAAAACTTTTCTGCATTGTATCCTCATGTTCATTAGTGTGATAAAAAGATATAACCATTTATGGATTTTAATGACATGTCCGTAAATCTATCTTAATGTTGAATATGTACTACATGTGTCAGTTGAAATAAACTTATTATTTGTGTTTCATAAAATATAAAAACTAAAACCTAATGCCACAATGAAAAAACTTTCTCTTAATATGAAAATAATATTCAAGCGTAGGCCTCTAGATGCTTGTAGATTTTAATTTTATTTATTTATTTATTTATTATTATTATTATTTTGAAAAGTAGAGTTTTAGTTATTTTCATTTTAAGTTTTCATTTTTCTTTTCCATACATGACTGCAGCCTGCAGCATAATGTCATGACTCATGCTCCAATATTCCATTGGAAATTTTGTGATCTCCAATTCATTTTATTGAAAAACAAAAAATAAAAATTCATTGATATTTATGAATGTTAAATTAATGTATCAGAATGTTTTAAGAGAAAGTTTGTAATAGTTCTTGAAAACTTATCCAAATTATTCAAAATAACTTTGAAGAAATTTCTAAGAAATTATTAATGAATTGAGAAATCAATAAAATTTGTATGTGCTTGGTGTTGGATGGATACAGTGGTGTAGCAAGAAAATTGAATTCACGTGGCAAATTTTTTTACTAATATAAAATATAAAGGAATAAAACATCCAAATTATCGAAAGATTTACTATAAAATTTATACGTATGGATTTACAAATGTCTGTGTTCTAGGCTTCTAAGATCTTATTTTTTGTTCTCCTCTGCTATGCTCTAAAAAAGCAACAATGCCCATATCTCTGTATTAAAGTTTTAGGTAGAAATCAAGATTTTTAGCCTTTTAAGGGAAAGGTAGCAAAATGTCCAATTTTTAAAAAATTAAAATATTTTAGATATTTATTTTATTTTTTAGTAATAATAGAATCATAATTACTTTGTGGAAACACATGTATATAAACTGATATAGTATAAAAAGATTTGTTTATATAAAACTATCATACATCTACCAAATTTTAAAAAATAATAGAGTCACAAAATATTTTATACAAATTAATGTGTACAAATTGATATAACATGAATAAATTGGTTAAAAAATAATAATAATTATTTTTTAAAATTTTTATGGATCGATAATAATTTTATATAAACAAATCTCTTGATACCATATCAATTTATACACATTTATTTGCATAAGTGGTTGTGATTGTATTATTACTCTTAATTTTTTAATGGTGGTTTAATGGATTTCATTATGTCAAACATTTGTTTAATAGATTGTATTCAATTGGGCATTTGGCCTTAATTTGAATATCGGGTTAAAAATTATAAACATATGAGACATTTTTTAAACTTTGGAATTTAAATTAATGAAATAATTAATTCAACAAGGCAAACATATGGTCTCATATTAAACATGACATAATATATCTTCTCAAATTTTCTAAGTGGCTCTGGCACTGGATGGATATGCTAAAACCTTAATGGTACAAAAAGTTTAGAATTTCAATTTTTTTTGCATAAATATGGTAGAGGGTTGCTTGGTATTTGTTTTAATAATTTCTTAAAATGTAAAGAAGATAAATAAAATTTATCTCTTTTTAGACATTTCTTCTAATTAAAAATATCTTTATATTAGAAATCGCATAATTTTACGAGGACCATGAGATATTGAGATTATTAGTCCTGGGAAAGTACAGAAATTCATCTTTTTGAGGGAAAATACTTTTTGTTGTTGGTTAGTTTTTGATTAGTTGCAATCATTACTCCTTATGATTTTAAATCATTGATTATTTTTATAATCCATCTCTTTTTTCTTAAAGCTATCGTTTATGAATATTATTTAGATAAAGATTTTTTAACAAATTTAAAAATTTAAGTAATATTAACAAAACATAATAATTATTAAATAAATTATAATAAAATATATTAAGACTTGTTTGAGATTGAAGTTGAAATGTTATAAACGATTTATTTAATAAATTTTGACAAAAATAATATTTTATAAATTTTTAAAAGCTACTTATTTTATAAGTTTTTTCAATTTGTCAATGAATTTTATTTTTTTAATAAATAACTTATTAAATATGTAACAACTTTTTTAAAGTCCATATTATAATCTTAATATTTTAAAAAAATTACAATTTGTTGTTTTTCATAAGTCTTAATATATAAAAAAAAATATAATTTAAATTTATATCTATTTTATTTTATATAATAAAACAACATTTTCATAATAAAATCTACCAAATCAATGCACTTTTCTTTTTTAACTCACATAAACTGCAATGAACTAATTTATCAAACACCAAACTATTTTTTCAATTAGATAATTATTTCATTAATACAATAAAAATAATTTATTTTATCAACAACTGTCATTCCAAATTGGTTTGTAATTTTTATGTTTGTAAATAGAAATAGTTAATTTATTTTTTAAAAAAATCATAGAATTTCTAACCGACACAATTATTTATATTTTTCAATTTGAATACTCTACCTTTAATTTTATCTCAAAAAATATTCAGTTGCTTTTTTGTATCGTCAAAATGTAATAGGAGGAGCAATGATACGGATTTCAATACAATTTTTTTTTAAAATATATTTTTTCTTCTTTCAAGAAGTGATACTTCATTGATTATATATATGTCAAATTGATGAGAAATACAAAACAAGTCGCATCAGACAACAAATACAAATTGTTACTGTATCTAACGACAACCCAATCGGCTAATCTTAAGATACTTAAGGAAAAAATATATATATAAAAAAAAAATTTGCCCAATTTTATTATTTTTCCTAAGGAATACCCATATTTAAATTTAAAACAAGAAACTTTAATAAAAGGATCATGAAAAATTCATTGGTGACACATAATCAGTCTAAAATTTTGCTCTTTAAAATTACTTATTAAGTCAATAAGTTAGCCATTCAATAACATCTTCATATTCCATTGAAAGATGTTATATCCTCCTAACGTGGGTTTTATTAGTTAGATTTATGTGTTGTATTATTACGCATATAAAAATAACAACGCATGTGAAAATAACATATTCAAAAATTTATTTATTAGTTATGTATATTATATTCAGAATCATGCTCAAATTCAATAGTGTAAATATTTAAAATTTAGATTTGAACTAAAATCAAAATTATACAACGATATATAAGGCTATTATATAGACCTTCTTCCGTGTATATTGTTGAATTCGCAAGACATTAACATCAGAGAAATATCATCTTAAGTTACTTATGTCGTTTTATTTAATACTTTTTCAAAGTTTAGATAAGAATGAGAACTCTCATTCACTAAACACTAACTTCAAAACACATTCACGGCTAGTTGAGCTATATTCAAAGGCATATTCTAAAGGGAAAATAATATTTCTATCCTCAAAGTTTGAGAAAATGATCACAAAGGCCTTCAAATTTTAAAAAAAATACACAAAAACCCATTTCTAGCAATAATACCTTTTGTTTATAGTAATTAGAAAATTGACTTTAAAGTTTTTTAATTAATACAAATTTAATATAAATAATATAATCTATCTAGTAGACTAATAGTATTAAATTAGTTTTAACATTTAAAATAATATTAAAATTTTAAATTATTATATTTATTTTAAATAAATCTTCGGCCAAATAGATTTTATAATTAATAAAATACCTCCCTATTAATAATATTACAATTATTTTTAACATTATATTCAAAATAATTTTGGTTTATTTATTTTAATAATATGTTTTTATTTATTATTAAAAATTACTTTAATATAATAAAATAAAATTAATAGATTGTAAAATATAAAAATATTTTTTAAATATTAAAATTATTTAAAATGTATATATCATTATATTTATTTTAATACCATATTTTTATTTATTATAAAATTTTAGAGTCAATTTTTTTGAATTTATAAAGTCAAAAGATATTATTATCAAAATGAAATACTAATATTTCTCATTGAAAGCTTAAAGGTCTTTGTGACTATTTCCCTAAATTTTGAGGGTATAAGTGTCTTTTTTCAATTCTAAATTAAGATAAACATTAAAAACTTTAACCATCCAAGATTTTGTATCAAAAGTGATAGAAGTATGCCTAAAATGTACCCAAATTCCTTTTTTACGAATTTAAACATTGAAATTAAGGTAAATGAATCATGCCTAAGCACTACCACACACACCATCAATCATATAATTTTCAGAATCCATTCATCAAATGACAATTTACAGCACTCTCAAACACAGATTAATAAGAATATAAGATTATAAATTTCCAATCCATACAATCTTTGACATATATTTTCAAGCTTCTCATGATCAAACTTGGTTACAATATATATCGATTGTTCCTAAGCTTTGTAATCCCAAGTAAGCTTTTCCAGCTAGAAACTGTCGCGACTTTGCTTGTTGAGGCAGAAATTTTATGCTGCAAACAAAGAAAAGTACACATAAGAATGTATTAATAAATAGTTAATACAAGTGAAGGTATTCCAAGTACTTTTAATTTTACAAAATACGCCCACATAGACATTTCCCTAATGCAAGGATTTACCAAGTTGCCATGTCTAACATCCCATGTCTTACATTTCTGTTATGAATGTAAATAAAGGTAATATAATTCTACAAGCCAAAAAGCATAACATTGTTAATGTGGGTTAATTTGTGAGTGAAGCTTCGATAACAGCATCGGATAAAAGCAAATATTCAAATTCCATGTTATTACCTGGACCAGGAATCTGTCGCCATGGCAGAGAACTAAGGCATTGCATTTTGAGACTGCAAATCCAATTGATGCATCTTCAGAGATATTCTCTGCCGATAATCTGACTGAAATTTGAGATCAATTTAGAACTTTAGATCTCCTAATACTTCCAAACCATGTTACCAAAACCACAGAAAGAGAAAACAAGCTATAGAAAGAAAAAAAAATTGATTGAAGTAAGAGTTCTGGAAAGGAACAATAAAAGTGCATAGTTGTGAATTTTGGGGTATATATATATTTTATGAAATTTATAGAATGCAACAACATAAAATACCTCACTTGTAGCAATAGTATAATTCTTTGCCTCAAACCTCGCAGCAATTTTCATGACTTCACGTAATCTCTCTTCACCCGAAAAAGGAAGATGCCTCTTCAATGTTACCAATCTATGTAAAATAATAAATTAGTAACTGACCATGCAAGGTTGATCAGCTTGATATTCATCAGAAAATCCTCCATCTGCATGGTGCTCTGGTTCATTTTATCTCATAACCTTCTAAAGTAAACTAATAGAAACTCTGTAATGGTTTAAATCCTTGGACCAAATCTACTACATGGTTTGCTAAGCGAAGGCAGGCCTGTGGGCAGGGGCCTCTAAAACTAAAATGTCTTATGCAGTGTGCCAACTAATCTGCATTTTTCTGGGCAATAGGCTTTATAGGTAGCCAATTAAAGCAAGGCCAGCATCAAACAAAAAGGGTTTCAATAGATTACCAAAAATGTCTATCACTGCAGCACTTGTAATGACAAGAAATGTGAAAAGTCGCTCATGATAGTAGGCCTTTAAACGTTTTCTAATGATATCATCAGGAGATGCATTGTCAAACGAAAAGTCATTAGGATATCCTTTGCTCATTAAGTTGTCTGTTGAAAAGACCAAATAAGGGGAAAATTTGGACTACATAGACATATGTTCAAGCTTGAAAGAACGCATTAACTGATCGCCTTCGCAGCAACCACATAATTCCAGAATAATGACTCAATCACATGTCAAGATGGTCATATATAATGTATCCATCAGGTTTACCACATGTCATTCAAACATACGTTAAAACTTTATTTTATTTTATTTTTCATCAATACCTCTACTACTTCCAATGCCTCACAATCTGAGTGAGCACTGAATGCAAAAAACTACTAAGTGGGTAAGTTGAACTGCTGCTGAAAAACTGTTTTTCTTAGCCAGCTCAACTCTTTTGACTTTACTAAGCTCATTCTGGCCCATACTTTACAAACTATTTTCAACAAGGATGCATATCATTTGGTGAAATGAAACAGCATGTCATAGCTACCCACATCACCCAATTAAGTGTAACAATGTCAGGTTGAATTTCACACTTAAGTTTGGTATTTGGCAACCAAAGTTCCACACTTAATTTTCTTTTTCAAGACACATATATCCAAAATACAAAAACAGCAAACCAAATTCAGATAGCCCATTACTAGTTTTGACGGGAGCACCACATAATACTAACAAGAGATAGAACTTCAAAAGATAACATTCAAATATGCTCATACCCAGTGATAGTTTCTATTCTTTCTTCTGGTGGAAATGGTAGTTGCCACTCAAATCACCACCACATAATAATAACAAGAGATAAAAACTTCAAAAGATAACATGAGAAAGTTAATAGTGGTTATCGAGTAGATAGATTATGGCCGGGAGTTAAAGAAAAAAATATTTACATTCTGTTGACAATTCTTTGTCGTGCACCACGCCCCAACTGAGTTCTCCAATCACTTTCATCCAGTCCGGCATCTGCATTCTGACAAGTAGTCATTAAATTATAAGCCAAGGAAAAAGAATTGCAAATACTAGATCAAAATGAAATGTAATTTTAAAACTAACCAGCAAAAAGAAATAGAACAATTACTTAAGCTAATGAAAAGGAATATCAGATTGATTATATCGCACAGAAGCACAATAGAATGTATATCGCGGGCACTTCAAAACTTGAGAGAGCGTGAAAAACAGAAAGAGAAAAGAAGGGAGGTGGGGAGTGATAAACAAACAAAATGTTTTGCACAAATTTTTGGCTAATTTACAATGGTTAAGGCTAAAATTTCAATTTCTTTCTCATGATTGTGCTGAGTAATCAAGCTTACAGCGTAGCGTTTTAAATGCTTTTCTTACTCTAGACAGACTCTATAACAATCAGAACCCACAATCTGGGTTTTGATGACTTCAGAAATTTTCTTTATCACATACATATATGTATCCACCATCTTATGACTTGTATTTTTTATTGCAAAAATCAATACTCTCCAAATATTCACCACATATACCAAAGTGCAGAAAACAACATTGAAAATCTTATTTCATGATGATCTCCATTTAAATGGCGAATGTAATCCAAAGAACTCTGAAGTCTTTTAGCAAAATAGTAAATCATTTGTGGAGTATCGTGTCATAATTTCATTCAACATATAACAAGAATGTTATAAACCAAGCAATTATCATAACCCAGTTTATATTTTAACACCTGTGTTTCTTAATAAATATTTATAGTTATAGCTCAACAACTTTCTGAACAAAATTTCAAAGCATTAAATACGCCTTTTTGGTCCCAATTGCAACACAACAGTATTTAAACCCAAAACAATCACTAATTCAATAAAAGGCCGTATATAAAGTACAAAATACTCAGTCATATATGCAAAAAAACACTCGAAAAACAAAATCACAACATGGGTTCTGTTTCTTTCATAGGAAAGTTCTTTTTTTTTTTTTTTTTTTTTTTTTTTAAGTTTGCGAATAATACCCACATAAAAAAAAAAAATATATATATATATATATATATATATATATATATATATATATATATATATATATTTGAGTCGACAGAATTCATCGAACTCGTATGTCAATAGTATCACATGACATTTAACAAAATCTAAACAAAATTTAAAAATTAAAAAAAAAACCAAAAAGAAAGAGAGAAAAAAGCACCTGGGAAAGCTTTGGAAAGGATGGTTTCTTGAGAGTGTCTCTGAGAGAGAGGGGCTTTCTTCTTGAAATTCCCATCTGTGTTGCTTCCCGTACTCCTTCGACTACAAGCTCTAAGCTTTTGCTCCTATTGTATAATACAGTTTTGGTATAACCATAAATTGTATTTTTATTTTATTTGTTTTGTTGTTTCATTGTACTTTTCATTATTATTTCACACTCCTTGCATAATAAAATACTAATCTTTTTAGAAATTTATGGAAATAGCCTTGAATTATGGATAATTTATAAGTACATATAAAAAAGGCCTAACTTTAAATTTTCAAATGATTAAATTCATATGCTTATATTGATTATTGTAGCTGGTTTATTTTTTGAATTTAAAATATTGTAATGATCTGTATTTTTTTAACAAAAAAAATAAAAGGTAAAATTAGTAATTATTGGCCAATTAATTAGTTAACTAATGATGTTAATAAAATAATAAATTTTGTAAAGACATATAATAACAATAAATGATGTACTACAACACTTTCTAAGGGAGGATAGATATTAGCAACAACTTTAACTTTTTTTTTTGGTATGTTATTATCAATTGACTATTTTAAAAATTATAAAATATTAAATGACAATAAAAAGAATTAGTATTTATCATTTTATTACTATATATTTGTAAAATTTTTATTTTATTTCATTTCCATTCAGTACTATTATTTGTTATTAGCTAACTAATAAAATACTAATATGATCTTACTTTAAAAATTAATTAAGTTTTAATTAAGTAAAAAATAAAACCTAGCTGAATGCATGTCTTTGCTTCCAAAATTTCTTTTACTTGTAATTAAATATCTTCCTTCACTAAACCGCTAATCTTGCTGCCATCAAAATATCAAATTGAAACCGCCATTAAAACTTGAATATAACAAATTGAAACTGCCATTAAAATTCAAAATCAATACATTCTCTCATTTCTATCAATCGTAATTTCTATTTCGTCAAAATCTTTCGAAATCATAATAATAAAACATCACTCCATAACCAAATCAAACTCATCAATTGAAAAACAAATCTCAAAGACATATTATGTAAAATCCACTTCCAAATTTATTATGTATCCCACTTCCCTAATACATAAGGATAAGTTATAAAATATAAAAAGAAAATTCCGCACCCACGACTATCATTAAAATTCCTCCAATTCTTCTTTAAGATGCCAATGCATGGCTTGTACCAATTCAAAAGAAGCAATATTTTTTCAAAGACAATGTACCACCGACTTAGAAAAAAAAAATTGAAGACGAAGAAGAAGGTGATGATGCATATTTGGAATTTACAATTTTTTTCTCCTTTTTAAGCAATAACAACTATACTGGCTTATAATTTTAAAGTTCATAAAATTTTATCTTAATTTTAAATGAAACGATATTTTTACCCCTTTAATGTCTGCATGATATCAGTGTTGGACTAATGCTGTTAACATAATTACAGTAGAATAAAAGGTTTTCTAAAGATATAATAGTAAAATTATAAATGCCAATATTTTTGTAGCCATTTGATATTTACAATTTTTATAGTTAAATAATAAAAATATCTTCTTCTTTTTTTAATGAAGATAAATGAATGAGAGAATCCCAATTCAATTAAATAAAATAACTTGAAAATCACTTAATCACACTCTTGAGGTGGCTAGATACATACATATATATATATATATATATAAAATTAAAAATCTTCTGGAACAACCTTAAGTCAAATCTATCCAAGCACAGTTTAAATTTATACTCACGAAAATTTGAACAGAGAATCTATTCTACCGTATTAACAAGGGAGAGGTGTAACTCCACCCAAAATTTTAAAATTAATAGAAAAATGGTAGGCCCTGAATCCATGCCCTCAATGATTTTGAAGGCATGGGTTACCCATGTATGTTAGCATACCTATTTAAAACAAATTTTCTTGCCACCACACCCCCCAACCCAAAAAAAAAGAAAAAGAAAAAAAACACATACTAAGAATTTGAATAAACTGTCGCCAATCTCTACCTTGATTTTAGCACCAGTCAAGAATTGATGCTGATAGTCAAGAATCAGCTGATTCCTTATCAGCATAAATTCTTCAATTATTCAAATTACTCGTTCCGATGCTTTTGATCTAATTAGTCTTGAAACCTTATCACCGCAACTGTCTTCGTGAGCACATCTACTGGATTAATTATCTTCAATGCTAATCTTCCACAGAACAACCGATCCTTAGACTACTTATCCTTTATTCTTGTCCTTTCGTGTTGCTATGGATCCCATTCTGGCCGTCACAAAACACTACAACACTTCCCTATCTCTTAAGCCACAAAGCCTCTTTCATGTCCTCAGATATTCGAGCAGCAATTTCATAACATCTGACCAGTACTTCTTTTCAGTTGTCAGGATCTGCCATGAATCTATTGACCGAACTCATGACATAAGCAACTTCTAGGCTTATTAAGCTCACCACTGCACATATAGTGCTACCAACAACACTTCCGTATAGAAAATCCCTCATTTATTTAACAAAATAGTAAATATTTAAAATTGGTTAGAACAAATATTAAATATTTAAAATTGGTTAGAACAAATAATTTCTACTCACAAGAAGAAATCTGAATTCAATTGTTAAAAACAAAAGAAAAATTGACAACAACTAGGGTTTGACTCATTTTTATACATAAAATATAAATAATACATAATTTTAATTAAAAAATTGCTAACTAAAAAAAAAACACTTAAAAATTGACTTCCCAATAAAAATATAAAAATCATAAATTTTTTTTAAGAACAGTATCGTACATTCTAATTTTTTTATCTCAAATGATGTATCTTTCACCAATTAATTGATGAGATAATTCAATTAATTCACTTGAATCTTGTAGAGAATTTCTAACAATTAATGAGTGATACATTATTTAAAATAAAGTTTATACTAAAAATTTAAGATGTTTGTCTTTACCATTTTCTTAAAATAAATATATATATATATATGTAGACAACTTTTTGATTACCTAATGAAGGAATTTAGTCAAAACCTGATGGATATAATGAGACTATTAGATCCTTTATTTCTGATGTCTTGAGTTTCAAAACAACATATCAAACTCTGAAATCCAGCATGGCACTGGGCCAAACTAGTTCGGGGCTATGATGAAGATGTCCTAACATACTTGAATGGTTGACAAAGGCTAGGCCTGTAAGTAGACAAGAACATTTCAACCAAAAGAAGAAACTGCAACAAAGAAAACAAGGTTACAGGGATACAAGCAAGTAGAGAAATTGGAATGATAACCCATTTCCATGGCTGGGATAGAGCTGTGTAAATGGTTGCACCGAATGCTACCATCATGGTTGCAATAGAAAAAAACATGCTTAAAATTTGCTTCAGAGTAGCGTGAAGTGAGGATGCCTAAGAACATCAGCAGTGAAGTGGTTGAAGAGAAGAGTGCAAGCACATCGGATGTGATAAATACTAGATCTAGTGGAGAGATCATGCCCAGAAACTAATCCATAAGCCGGTGAGCATCGTCCTCATTAAAGAAAGCCATCAAATGGAAAAGTGTAGCACAATTTTCTGTAAAGTTGGCATACAATGTCTCTGGATTTTCCCTTATGAATCGTTCTACTCCTTTACAATCTTTCCAAGCCAGAGCCCTGCGTAGCTGCGGGTAAGCACCAAGATCCACCTCAACCCCAGTCTCCGTTATTTCCCTCAACCAATCTATATATATGTACAGATAGATAGATGCACATGTATGTTTGCTAGTTACCGATATACTCCACGAGCATTGATCTTATCCCATTTCGCTTTTTGCCACATGTATAGCAAACACCTGCAAATGGAGCAATGCTTTTAGAGCACAAAATAATTAGACTTTTTATCCTTTACTTTCATCTTACCTTCCGAAGCCTTGAAAGCTTTTCTTTGTAGTCTCTCATGGCTAGCTATTCACTTCAATGATCGGGTTTGCTGCTGGCTTCATCTCAGTGATCTCATCTTCATTTTCGCTAACTACAAGTTTGCTGGAAGGTTGAGCAAAATCCTCTGGATTCATCTCAAAATCTCATCTTCATTTTTGCTGACTAAGACCCTGCTTGAAAGTTGATAAGAATCCATTGGCTTCACCTCATTGATCTCATCATCGTTTTTGCTGAGATCACTACTGGCAGGTTTATAAGGATCCATTAATAATCAGTTTCAGAGAGAGAGACCAATTTCACATACAAAAAATATATAAAGACAAGGAGAAGAAATTACATGCTTTGAAATAGCTTGTCATTTATTTATTTTGAATAGCGTGAGGAGAGCAGCCCAAAGATTTATTTTTATTTTTTGAAATATATTGTTCTTACATTACTAGGTTCTGCTACCACAGTTTAACTTTCTAGTAATGCGTAATGCGTAATGTGATATAGTCACAGACAATTTGTAAAATCAAGTGTGTACAAAGAGGAATGATTAATTTTTGTTTGGATGCAATGCTTTCATCTTGATGCAGTGTTCTCACCTCTTTTATCAACTGTGAGACTTCAAGGGAGCTGTGGGAAAGATTAGCACAATTTTTTTTTTCTCTTTTAGTCAAATGCTCGGTGCATGTATGCCAATGAAGATTCAACTTCAATCGATCAGTAAAGCATGTTCACTGTCCATCACTGAATTGAAGGTAATCCTATAACTTTTGATGATCTTGTTCTACGTTTTCACATTGGCTTGGGCTTAGATAGATATTATACAGACTTGATCAGGTTTGGATCTATATCTATATCTTATAAAATATGGATTTCAACTGTTGTTAGTTTTCTAATGTGGCAAAAATCATTTAATGAGAGCATATATAGTTCAAAACTTCAAACCCCATATTTTATAAGATCCAGACATTGAAACCTAATAAAATACATAGATACGTACACAACACACACACATATTAATAACTCTATGAAATAAGAAGATATCATAAAATTTCTAGACTTGAACTAGTAATACTTAGATAGTAAATGATGAAATTTTATTATATTTATAATTACATTTTACTTATGCATATATTTAAATTTAGTTATGATAAAATAATGTGTTAAAGATCATTTTATACTCTGATTTTGTGCATTATTGTAGGTGACCCAAAAGCTTATACTTTAATGAGGGATGCTGTAAATGAATGAAAAGCTCAATGAAAATTCAATACCTCAAAAGAAACAACAAAATAAATTAGTTGATCCGAAAGATTTTAGTTGTTTCTTATGTGGAACTGAAGGGCATAAAAAGAGGCATTGCACTAACTATCACGCATGGCTTCTTAAGATATGTATGCTTCTTGATTTGGTTTGTTTTAAATGTTCTGCCGTCACCTAGACACATATGGTGGATAGATTTTAGTGCAATAACTCACATCAATGTGTGCAAGGTTGCCTTAATTGCCAAAAGCTCAATAATGGTGAAAAATACATCTATATAGGTGACGACAAAACATTTAAAGTTGAAGCAATTAAGAACTTTAGATTATTATTAAAGACCGAATTCTATTTGGATATTAATAAAGTATTTATTGTTCCATCACTTAGACTGAATTTGATTTCCATTTCTGGTTTGGACAAGTGTAGTTTTTCTTGTCCATTTAAAAATGAAAAATTCAGTTTATTTCATGATTTAAAATTGATTGATTTCAGTTCTTTATCAGGCGATGATAATCTCTATTTGATTGATACGATTGCTTCATTTAATGAATTCCTGCAACTAATGAGAATTCGGCTGTATACTGTATTATGACATAAAAGATTAGATCATATTTTCAAACAGAGAATAAAGGGATTTATGTCAGAAGAAATGGTTGACTCCATAGATTTTACAAACTTTTATATTAGTATTAACTATATAAAGAGAAAACAAATCAGTAAAATGAGATTTGAAGCCAACAAGACTTTGTACGTCTTAGAATTCATACATGCAGGTATTCATGGGTCATTTCCTATAGCTGTTTGGAATGGTTATAATCCTTAGATATGTTCAAAAATTTTAAGATTGAAGTTGAGACTCAACTCAGCAAAAGAATTAAAACTGTTAGATCAGACCACAGTAGTGAGTACTATAGCAGATATGACCATTCAGGTAAACAACATCCAGAACCGTTTATTAAGTTCCTAGAGGAATGCGCGATATTGTTCTACAGTATACTATGCTTGGTTCATCTACTATGAATAATGTTGCTAAATGATGAAACATGACGCTTAAGGACATAGTAAAAATTATGATTTGTCATTCTAACTTACTAGAATCATTTTGGGGAGAAGCACTTAAGCGACGGCCAAAACCCCTTACGTGCTTTGGATTGACAAGAAGCCCAATCTAAAACACTTGTATGTTTGGGGATGTCCAACTGAGATAAGAAAATAGACTCAAGGATGGTGACACTACTAGAAAAATAGTCTTTAATAGTTGACACTTTGTTAAAAAGTATTAGTATTTATATACATATAGACTATTTTCCGTGTTTAACATATAAGTACTTCAAATTACTAATACTATGTGTCAATAAGTTAGACATCAAAGATCATTGACACTAAAATATTAGTAAAAGAATAAAATAATTCTAATCTTGTTCCACGTAGAACTCGAACTTATGACTTATAATAGTCAAGTTTTTAATTTAAATAAAAAACCATTGTAATTGTTTTAAAGTATTAGTAAAGCTTATCTTAAAAAAAAAAGTATTAGTAAAGAAACAGATAAATGAATAGGAAGAAACCATTCTCATTATTTTATAATTAGAAAAAGAATATATAAATAAAAATGAAAGAAACCCTAATTCTCTGAACTCTCAAAACAAAATCTTCTAACTCACTACCTTGCTCATACTGCCGTCATCCAGTCTTCAAGATCACCCCGCCTTTCCTCACAGTCCTCATCCAGTCTTTACGGTTGTAGTCTCTCATTCGTCGCGGTGGTCATCGCCTCTCATTCGTCGTGGTTGTCATCATTTCAGCTCTTATCATTGCTCGTCGTCATTGTCCAGGCAATTGCCACCTATTGTTCTTTTCTTCAATAATAAAGATAAAAGATAAGAACTGAAGTATGTGGGATAAATGGATATTTTCGGATTAGATTTGAAAATTTTTGACATGTGTTATTCATTTATTTCGTGAATTGCAAAAAATGAATGAATTAGGTTATAATTTAATTTATTATAAAAAAGGAGTGATTAATTTCTTGATTTTTATATTCTTATATCAGATGTGTAGAAAATCAAATAAATGAATGATGAAAGAACTGAAAAAATTAGAAAACAAAAAATTCTAAATTTTATTTACAAGTGTGAAATGCATCTTTGAGGCTCAATAATTGAAATTAATCAATATTTTTTTTATAGGTACCGTGACTATATTCAAGACAAAGAAATGAGGCTTAGACATAGATCATGTTCCCATTCTAGTGACAGATTGAGGAACCGACCTAAATCACTTTCTCCTCACCGATCTCTCTTGAAAAGGTATAGAACAACTTAATATAAATGTGGTCATTAAGATGGAGAAACTATGAAAGTTCCTTGTTAATTATTATATGGGGAAAAGCTTTAAATGTACAACTTTTGAGATAAATATTTTTTTCATTCTGTGAATAGATAAAATTAGGATAAATATGACATTTATGTCTTTGTTCATTATTTTTTTTACCTTCTATATTTTATTTGCAGCAAGCGGAGCAGTGGCTTTGAGGCTTTACTATGGCGCCACCTATTTACAGCCATGCTACCTAGTGCTGTTGTTCCAAGTTTGCCTCCAGCCTCTTTTCCAAATATGAAACAATCTCTTATTGACTAGTTAATAATAATAGACCCTTTTTCATCTAAGAGAATAGTTATTTCATCATAGAAATTTTATCAATTTTTGTTTTTAATTTTACCTCACTCATTTGTAACTTTTAATATTGTTTGTGAAATTTGTTCATTTTAATTTTTATCTAATGGATTTCTAGGAAACTGAGAACTATTGTTGTATTGTTTAGCTGTTATTTGTGGTTATTTTTTTTTAATGTTTTGTGTCTATTATTGAGTAAGAAGGCAATGTAGGATTACATGTCCCACTGTGCTACCCATGAGCATGATTAGCAACCATAGATTTTATGTCCAACGAAGAACCTGTGCCTCGATTAGTTGGATCTTGTTAGCCTTCAACCGGCAACAATTTTCATTGGTAGAATTACACATATTTTCCTAGCATCTATAGTGATGAAATTCATTTTGTTATTTATTTATATCGTATTTAGGTATGAATTAGGCCTCTTTTTATAGTCTTATTACAATATAGTTCAATGCTTTGAGATTTGTTACTCTTGAGATTTAGTAGCAATGTGTATATAAATTTATCAACCATTTACACTCATCATTGTCCTTTAATTGCTTCCTTTCTTATTATAATACAGAGCAATTGCCTGGTGTACCTTCAACAATTCCAGAAATGGTACAAAACATGTAACTTTTTGCAGTAACATAAGTTTATATTTTTCAAAAATAACTATTTAGAAATTATTTCCTTGAAGTTATCATTTGTATATTTTTGCTACTTATTAAATATTATTTCTGTATGTTTATATGCACAAAGATATGTATGTGTTATTCAAAATTCCTTGTGGGGTAGCTAAAAGACTAGAAGGATTAAAGAGAGACTTTTTGTAGGAACAGTTCGATAATGTTAATGGTTCTCACCTAATTAAGTCAAACACTGTTACTTTGGTGAAAAGAAAAGGGAGGCGTGTGGTAAGGGTTAGGAATTGGTAATTTGGATAATAAAAATCAGGTTCTTTTGGTAAAATGGTTGGATATTTCCTCTTGAGAAAGATTATCTTTGGCAGAAGGTGATAAGAAGCAAATGCTAGTTTTGAAGAAAAATGGCTAATTACGAAATAAAAAATTGCTATATGTAGATGTTATCAAAAAGCTAAGGTTGATATTATATAAATGCTTTTTAATTGTATTTTCTTTTATATACTCAATTATGTTGCTATATGTAACTGTTAATTTTGATTAATTTGTTTATCTTTTACCCTTTTTTTAGATAAATGTTTGAGAATCTCCTAATCATTATTTATTTCATGACATGTGAACCTGATGGGAGGGTGCTTTTATGTTATTCATATTTCAAAGAAGGGGCCTTGATTTTTATCAGTTCTTTTATTAACTTTTTGAATTTGGCTTCCTTTAAAAAGGCTATGTAGTACCTTTTATTATATTGTTTATACATTAATTGTCATCCATGCACTCTTATTATTTCATTTATCATCATTATTTTCAAGATCAACAGTATTTTATATATTTTAACATTAATATTAGGAAAGTGCAATAAGGTCTCCTATATTTTTGCCTTCTTGTTAACAAAGCTTTAAGATTGAAGAGATTAAGGGTATGTTTGGGATTGAGGTGCTGTAGTTTTTAAACTACAGTTGCTGTGGAAAAAAAGCTGTAATTATAAAATAAAAGTTAATAATATGTAATAAATATAATTTTTAAATAATAATTTTAATAAAATTATTAAAAATATAATAGATTTTACATTATACAAGTGAAAAATTATATTAACATAGCTCATATAGCTTAAAAGCTACAGCAGTAAGTGAAAAATTATATTAACATAGCTCATATAGCTTAAAAGCTACAGCAGCAAGTGAAAAATTATATTAACATAGCTCATATAGCTTAAAAGCTACAGCAGCTAGTGTTTACCAAACACTTTAGTGCTGTAGCTTAAAAGCTACAGCTGCCCAATCTCAATCCCAAACATACCCTAAAGAAATGATTGGTGATTAATTTATAACAGAGCAATTGTGATAGCTCTTAACTAGTCAATAAAGTCATTTGATATATGTAGTAGAATAACATGATTGTTTTGAAACTAGATGTTACATTGAAAACTTGTTTATTCAAAATTAGGTTATGAATATTTCTGCTTTGGAACAAATTTTTTTTTTTGTTAACTATTGTTTCTTTATTGCTTGTTAATTATTCTTGTGGTTGGAAATTGGAAACCATTTTTTTTTCATTTTCCTTGTATTCTTTTGCAGATATCATTAATGTGTTTAAAGTATTTTTTCCTCAACTTCCCATGTATCACAATCTATCCAGTCTGTTGAATGGGGAAGCTGTTGGTGTGATAATGTATGATCACACTACTTAAGTTTAAAAGAGTGACATTATAATCTTTCTCAATTTAGCTTTTAGATTTGTTAAATTTAGCCCTTAAATTCAGCTACAAATAAAAGGAATTTAATTGAATGATAGAAATTTTCATGTATAGATTATTCTGTTATATATGGAATGTCTTGTTTATTGTAGTATTTAAAAAGTAGAATGTGTACTATGTACTAATAATATTTGAATGTATAATAAAGATTTGCAATATAAATTGAGTTTGTTTTTATTATTTCATACTACCTTTTAATTTTATCAGCAAATCAATGGGCAACATGTCATTTTATATTTTTATTTTTTAAATAAATCAAATATTGATTATATAGTAAATGTAATCACAAACACTAATATAGTATTGTAATATTATGATATTATGATGTCATGATTTTAGTGATACTATAGTAATAGTAATCGCTGACACCATATTCTTGACACTACAAACAAGTGTCACTATTTTTCTGAGTACCAGATTATTGACACAATTAATAAATGTCCCTGTAAGTAATTACTGACACTATTTTAATATCAGTAAATATTATTTTTCTAGTAGTTACTATTTTATTGAATACTTTAAAATATCCAAGGGTACAAGTTTTATAATCCCACGACTAAATCAATTTTTAAGTCAGAAAATGTTCGGCTCTTTAAAGATGTCGAGTTTGCCGGGTAGATACAGTTAGAGACTTTTTCTTTAAAGAGGAATATGTTGATATTTTCACAGATATTATTAGCATTGATTAAGGTCTCATTCCTAATTTCTTCAAGACACCATAAATCAAGACAATATTAGGGAACCCCTTATAAAAGAAATTGTTCCATAAGAGCAAACTCTACCACCCAATAACCTATGCTAATAAGGAGATTTATTAGAGAAAAGAGAAGTACAATGCCAGACGACTATATTATATTTCTTTAATAATAAGAGGTAGACATTGAAGTGACGAAAGATGATCTAATTAATTTCCGTAAAGTCATAAAAGTTATAATTCTCAGAAATAGATTAATGCCATGAATGAAGAGATGAAGTCTATGAAGGACAATGATGGCAAAAGGTGCAAAACATGTTAGTTGCAAATGGATATTTAAGATCAAAAGGAATTTAAAATGTGATGTAGAGTTAAAGCGTGTCTTATCATAAAGGGCTTTACAAAGAAAGAGACTTTTTTTTTTTTCAGTTTCTTCAAAATACATTTTTAAGATTATAGTGACATTATTGGCACATTTCAATTTTGAGCTACATCAGATTAATGTGAAGACAAAATTTTTCAAAGATAACATTGATGAACAATCTATATAGTGCAACTAGAAAACTTTATGTCAAGAGATCTAAAGAATATAGTTTGCAAACTTAAAAAATTCAATCTATGGGCTCAAATAAGCATTTCGATAATGGTATTTTTAGTTTCATCAAGTAATCATCTCATTCAGCTTTAAAATGGATATGTTCAATGATTGCATATATCATATATTCTATAGGAGCAAGTATATTTTTTTAGTTTTATATGTCAATGACATTTTGCTTGCTAACAACGATATATGCTTATTGCATGAAACCAAGAGATTTCTAACTAACAATTTTGAAATGAAATATTTTGATGACACATTTTTTGTGTTAGGCATACAGATACACATGAATCACTCTTGAGATATTCTTGGATTATCATAAAAGAGTTATATCAAAAAGGTTTTCAAGAGATATGATATATAGGATTGCAAACCAGATGATACCCCTATGGCTAAAGGAGACAAGTTTGGTCTAAATCAATACCTTAAAAATGATTTTGTGGAAAATAAAATGCAAAAGATTTCTTTTACGTCGTCGGCAATAAGAAGCCTGATGTATGCTTATATTTGTACAAAACTGGATATTGCGTATGATACTGAGATGTTGGACAAATATTCAAGTAATCCAAGAGAAGATCATTGAAAAGTAGATACATAGGTCTTGCGGTATTTATAGAGAACAACAGACTACATACTCATGTATCGGAGGTCAGATCAGCTTAAGATCATTAGGTATACTGGCTCAGATTTTACTAGATGCTAAGATAGTATGAAGTTTATGACATGCTACAGCTATATACTAGTTAGTAGTATTGTTTCTTAGAAGAGTACTAAATAGTCTATTATAGCCTATTCTACGATGGCAGCAAAGTTCATAATATGTTATAAGGCATTGAATCATAGAATATGACTGCAGAATTTTGTCATGAGTCTGTGTATAATCGATGGTATTAGTAGACCACTCAAATTATTTTGTGACAATAAGTCAGCAGTTTTATACTCCAATAACAACATGAGCTCACAAAGTCAAATCATATATACATCAAGTTCTTAGTTATTAAAGAAAGAGTTCTGAGTTGACAGTTATCTATAGAATATGTTAGCACAAACTCCATGATTTTAGATTCGCTTTCTAAAGGATTGTCACTCGAAATGTTTTATGAGCATACTGCTCGTATGAGTGTTGCGTCGTTAAAGGACACCTAGTTTTAGTGGGAGTTTATGATTTTAGATGCTCTTATGATATAAATATTTTTTAGTTATTTCAATTTATAGACATTTAAGGTTATTTTCTACATAAATAAAGTTTTGGTTTATTTACACTCTAATTTTAGTATGGTTTGATTTTACTAAAATTTAAGGTAGACCAGTTGGAAATAGGCATATTAAGATCACATTACATAAAATTTTCATACAACACATATATATTATGATCCATATTATTCAGTTTTATTGACATAATGACAATTGATGGGTCGAGTTACCATAGCTGTAGCGAAAGCTGCTTTGATCCTGTGTTGTTATGATTGTTGGACTGGATTGGTTGCAGAACATTATGGTAATGACAGCAAGGGTAAGCTTATATGGTTATTTTGCAAAGTATAATGATAAGATTACACATATAGCTCACGTGGAAATTGTTGGATCCTTAATCCAACATTGGGCTTATACGTAAATATTTATATATTGCATGCTATCATATAAGGTTAAGCTTAATTAAAAGTGATCTATTAAGATTTTCGATAATTTAGAATTTAATGTATTTAATATGGTGTAGGCGTTTAATGTGTACAAATATGAATACTTAAAACTAACAGAAAAAATTATCTATATAAATGATTATGGTCTTCAGGTCACATGTATTAACATTCTATTCTCTTATGACATTCTATTATCAGAAAGAGTGCAGTGAGAAATTTCAAGAATTCTCTAAGATAATGTGTTGATCTGGAAGACAAACCACACAGCTCTAGAGAGCAATTAAACATTATTAATTCATGTACGTTTTTATATATTATTTTATTGATTCTTTGTAATACAATATGAGTGTTCCTAAATTATAGGTGATGATTTTCACCAAAAGTTAATTATTGTTATGACATTTTTTGTACCTATGTAATAATCTTACTAAAAATTATTTATGAATAAATTAATATCAACCGACTTAAACCATGTTAAATATTCTTACAATAATCTTGCTAATATTATTTTAAAACATTAATTCACTAAATTAATCCCAAAAATGGAATGATATTCTTTTAAGATTTATTTGATAAATTGTGATTTGTTTAATAATAGCCAGAAAAAAATTGTTACGGTGCTATTATTGTAAAAGAAAAACAAATAGTAAGGGTAAAAGTGCAACATACTTAATAGTAGGGGTGATTTGATGTATTTTTTAAAATATAGAGACTGGACATGAACTTAACTCAAAATATAAAAACAAAACAAGTATTTAATCATTATATATATTCACATATAAAGTATCAAGTTAATATGAACAACCTTTTATTTATTGCACTCATTTAATAATCTTTAAAAATTAATTTTTACACTAGACACGGTAGAGAATTCCAAAATAATCGTTGATTAAACATTTTTTTTAATATTTACACCCACAATAATAATCAATAATCATATTTTTTTTTGTCATCATGCTGATCTTTTTATTGAGTAATATAGATCAATGCCCACAGGTAATTTTTTCCTGCAACTTGCATGTCTTTGTAATTTTTCCCTTTTTCGTATTCTGCACACAAGTTGATCAAAAGCTTCATCTTTCTTGTCTTCAAAGTTTTTCTTGTTCCGTCAAACCCCTCATCTGCGTCACCATTACTCCTTTTTGCTCGTACATGCAAAACAAAGATCATCTAGAGCAATAATATAAGTTCTGATTAAACTTACTTATGTGTCTAATCAAAATTCAAAAGTATCTTTTACATGGAATTAAATTTGATGTTCGAGAAAAAATTATTAGAGTTTAGATAGATGATAGTTAATGAATGCGTTTGATGATAGCACGACGGATTTTATTAATACTGGAATCCATGATGATGACACATACATACAATTGATCTTACTAATTAGAAAGTAGATGAATAAGTCAGTTTAAAATATTTTATTTCATTTATTATTTAAAAGAACCTCAACAAAGCAAGGCAAATCATGTCCGAGATTTGCTTAATCCAATGGTGAGTTGGGAAAAAACAAACAAGTGAGTTTGTTTGCAACAGAGACGTGACCAAGTTTGAATTCTTGTTAGTGCATGATTCTTAATGTGTCATTCATTAGTTGTGCTCCGTAATTGTCAAATTAATAATAGAATAAAAACGTCAAAAATTACCTAACAGATTCAAGTTTCATAGATTGTGTATATAAACGTATCCATAATATTTTGGTTGCTTTTTCGTCGTAGCCATATAAAATAAATAAAGGAAAAAGTTATATAAAAAATCTTCAATAATATTTAAGAAACTGTAAAAAACTATGACCAATAAATTCGCTGACTTCGATTGATAAAAAATCTTGGTGTTCAATATTAAAATCTTTTTACAATTGAGGTGTCACAAAATCACAATTGATAATCCTTTCAGCAAAGGGTAATTAAGCCCAAAAATTAAAGAGAACGAAAATCTGAAGCAAGCATGATAATCATTTTTCTTTATTACTTAAACACACAAAATAGCAAATTAATGAACTAACACCACACTGATGCAACAAATATTTTAAATTTAACCATTTTCCTGCAAAACAAACATGCTCAGTACTCTAATATATATATATATATATACACACCAAAACCCTCATTTCATTAAAAGTTAAAAAAATGGAATAAAATTCTTAATTATGAACAAGAAACTGCCACCCCATGATCATTATTATGGGGGCAATTCATTTGACAAAACCTGGTGGGTTTATTCGGCTGAAAATTCCTTCTCCTTCGAAGATCATGGCTTGCAGGCTTGATGATCTGCATTAAAAATGCCTTTATAGGATTGGTTTTTGATGCCGTATTCAACATCATCATCTTCTTCTTGTTATTGTTCTTTGAGTCCATTTTGTTGATGTGGGCAGCTGTTGATTTAGTTGCTGAAACTTTCCAGTACACGCCACGGTGGAGGCCACAGCGGAACGAGCCTGGGTGGGTGGAGGGAGAGCAGAGACATGTACGGGCTGTTGAAGATGAAAAATATGAGTTTTTGGTTGCCATTGATGAGCATGTGTTCTTTTGCGTGTGTGTTGTTTAAATTTTTTATGTTTGGATGCTATTGGTGTCACTAGAGCTTTAAATGCGAGTGGATTGCTATTACTATATAATTTGTATTAGATGATTACCCAATTTGCCCTTGTATTTAATCATTCATGACTTCGTGTACCCAATTTGCATTGGTTCTTGTCATTTTGGCTTTGTGTAGTAATCAATGCCGAGTTCCGAAATTAAATTTATTTACTAATAGGCATTTTCGTGGTGTTTTCTTGAATCAAATGTTTAATTAGGAATTAAGTAATTAATTAAGATTCTGATGCTTTAATGAGAATTTTGTCACATACACACGAACGACTTTAATTGTTGAGTTGTACATCAATAAGGAGTTACAATAATATTTTAATTAGTGTTAACATTAAATTAGCACAAATTCAATGTACATAAAAAGGTTATTGTATTAGAAATAGCCATAAATGAAATGCTTTATCATACGATGTCATTAATAAAAAGTTTTGATGAATGCATGTAGTACAATGTTGTGAAAGGAATGAAGATCTTACTATTTTTAAAAGCATGTGAGAGCATCTTGTAGTGCAATCTTTTGTGCATCCACAAACCCATTTCAGATAAAGCAATCTCTCCCCTTCCTGAAAAAAAGAAGAACAAGAAAAAAAAAGAAAGAAATAAAAAAGTGCAACCCCTTTAAAATAATTAATTTGTGAAAAGATAACAAAAATATATATAACTATAAATTTAAATGTTAATTTAGTCCATATAATTTGAACCAATTATTTAATTTAAAAAATAATTTAAAAAGTATTTGTTACATATATATTTTTGGTAAAATCTATATCATTATTCTCTATTTTTTAATTACTGAATGTTTGATTTGTTAGAATTTTAAGTTATATTAAATAATTATAATAATATTCGCTTAAAAAATAAATCTAATAACTTTAGAAAGCAACGACATATATTTTAGTTAATTTTTTTTAAAAAAGAATTACCTAAATAATTAACTGTAGAGATTTTTTTCTCTTTTTAAAACTACATTAAAATTTAAAGTCACTTGATGATACTAATAAATTAATATTGCAACAATTTCCTTTTAATTTTCACCCCATGTGCACGCACTTGCCAAAACACAAAGTGAAAATAAGAAAAAGGCAGAAGCTTATCCAACCAAAAAGTTGAATGGGTCACTACTTATTAAAGTGATATAATGTAAGGAAGAGAGTTATATAAACATCGAAAACGAATTGGAAGATTAACCGAAAATGAAAAAAAATACAAGAAATAGAAAAAGAAAGAGAATCGTAAAGCACTTTTGCCAAGATCATCACTGTGTTTTCTTTTTCTTGGTCGGTTGAACTGGATATATCTTTGGACTTTTGGCCAATTCCACATGTTCACGCCCAAAGGTTCGTCTAATGTGGACTAATTAATTAATTTTCTCATTTCTTTTAAGTTGTGTTTATTAATTAGAATATGAGTAGAGAAAATGGAATCTTCCAATCTAGTGATTATTTATTTATTTATTTATTTAAATTTATGAGTCAAGAGTTTCATCCCGTGGATCTCATTTAATTCTAAAGTAGAGAGTAGTAGTGAGACCTCTTTCTTTTTATCATTTTCTTTTTATTAATTTAATATAATTATATTTAATAAAATAAATAATATCATATTTTATTAAATAATATTACTATATTATTTTATAAAATTAAAATGATTAAAAATAATAATATTAAATTTATTTAAATATAATATTATTATATTTATTTAAAAATAATAATTTACATTGATTCTAAGTTAATAATAATAATAATAATAATAATAATGATAATAATAAAAATAAAAATTAACAATTTTACTGTATACTATCTTTATTTTAAAATATAATATTATTATAGTTATTTAAAAATAATATTATTATATTTATTTAATACTAATAATTAATAATAATAAATAGTTTATTCTAAGAAAATATTAATTTTGTATTATATTATTAATAATAATGTTTCATTTGTGTTGCTATTATCAATAATTTTTAATTTAAATAACTAAAATTAATAAAAAATTATGATTTATATAATTAATAATATTAATAATTATTATTAATTTAAAAATATAATAAAATAAATATTTTTGTTTTCAAATATATATTTTTTATTAATTTTATAATTAAAAATTAATTACTTTAAATAAAGGTAAAAATATAATTTGAAATTATTTATTATTAATATAAGACAAATTAAACATATTATTAGATTTTGATTCCAATTCTATACTCCCACTTTAATGTAAGTAAACAACCTACTCTCACTTCTAATTTTAAAATTCCCACTTTTTAATATTCTCACTACAATATAAAAAATAAATGTTACTTTATTTTATTACTTTTGTTAGCATTATATGGAACTGAGAGATTGACAACTGTAAGATCTATTTGGGTGTGCCTTACATATAAAATATGAACAAGTCAAGAGCTGAGACTTCTCAAAATCCTAGAAAACTGATCACACAAACTGAAACAAACACCTCTGTGCTTGTGGTTTTCAAATTCCAATCCATCTCTAAATTTGAAATAGACAAAACCAGGTGCTCTTTTGTCATTCAAATATTCGTCTTTCAAGAGGATATGTAAGCTTTTGTCCTTAACCACTAGCTTTCGTATTCCACTGATTTAACAAAATGAGAATTTGTTGTTAAAGGCTTGATTGAGTGGTTTTAAAACTGTTTTTGTTAACTGATTATTCGAATTCGAATCCTGAAAGGAGAAATAGAAGCCTATTTTCAAATAATTCGTTTAATGTCCTCAACCATGCGTTGGAGAAACTTTCAGAAGTCTATTTCAAAGATTCAACGAAAATGTTTAACAAATTTGTAAACAAAAATACTTGGATATACTGGTTTCTTGATCAAAACCCCCATTTTTTCTTATTTAAGCACACAGAATAAAAAAAAACAGTAAGCTGTTGACTTTTATTGACCCTCCCCACTCTTTCTCCGTGGGCGAAACAAGGTACTATTTTGAAGTTTTCTTGGTGAATTAATATAAAAAGAATCTATGAATGGATTGAGCACATAAAAATGCAGTGTTTCTGTAAAAGCACGAATAGACACACATTTCGAGACCGGCTTAATGTTTTTTTTTTCTTGCTCTACTTTGAATTGAGGTTGGTTTGTGCCAATACTTGAGGCTAATCTATTGCTAATACAACTGGTTTAAGAAAATATTTATTCATATCTTTTGGCATATGACTTTCATTCATTCATGTTTTGCCTTGCTATCAAGTGGGATTAGAATTTAAACTCTTCACTTAATTGGGACTAAAAATGAAGAGTTTATTCATTCATTCATGTTTATTCACTAGTATTTTCGTTATCATGTATTGCAAATGTTCCTATATAAATATTGTGGATATATATATGTTTAATTAAATGAATAATGCATACTCACCATTCACTTATGTTTAATAAATCTTGAGCTTCTAAAACTTACCATGATAACAAGATAAAGGAAATGAAATTCAAATTCACTGCTTATTTTTCCTCTCCTGAAGGATCCTGAGGAGATTTTGTGTGCATGGACTGCTTGGTGTCCGTCTCGTGCCTTCTTTTTCTTGTATAAAAAGCCCAAAAGATAAACATCAAAGAAAGCATAACTCCAGCTGAAACTATAACCAATCCAATGACTATCCATTTACTATATAGTCTCAAGTCTGGACAATGATGCTCACTGATGCTTCTGAAGGTTACTCGAACAAATGTGCAGTCTGCTACCTCAACAAGAGACGGAACATGTCGATATAATGTGTAACTCAGGTTGACAACAGCCACCATCTGGTCATAGAAAGCCGGTGTCAATCTGCCTACAGTTGTGCAAATACCATTTTCTGAAACTTGGCAGATGTATTTCCCCCATTCCTGTGTAAAAAACAATGATATTTTGATACTTTTCTATTGTTGCTTGTTCCGCAAGTAACATTTATTTCGAAAGCTGCAAATATGTAAATGTGCTATGTGCTTGTTTTAGCTTAATTACTTGAGCTGCATTGCTGAAGTTCACTTCACCATCAGAACAATTGCGATCAGTCCTGTCAGAGTTGAATGGATTACAGAGGACTGGAACCAATGGACCGGATTGATTGTAGTAATTAGGCGGTCCAACTGTGGGTGGTATGTTCTTGTTAGCCACATTACTGATGAAAAAATCAACAACACCAACTAACTTGGAAGTAACATCTTTGCTTTGAGACAATGTTTCTTGGGCAGTAGCAGTATCCACACAGGGTAGAATATCATCCAAAGCAGTACGAGCCGTCGGATTTTGAACCCATTGATCCATCGCAACACAGGTATCTGCCATCACGCTGGGAAAATAAAAGAAAATTTGTCAAAATTTTGAAAATGCTGCAGCATAATAACAGAGGATTTCCTCCTCCTTGAATACCCCGAAGAGTTCTCAAGGAGCATTCTTCGCTTATCCAGTTGGGGTTATAGGATCACTTTTTCTTTTCATTCAGCGGGAAACACTTATTTAAGAGAAATGATTTATGTTAAGAAGGGTGGTTCTTACTTGTGAAGAAGGAGAAATACGCCACCTAATATAAATGTAAAAGTGACAAGGATCCACCCCAGAATTACCAATCTGCAATTACTCAATTTCAAGTAGTTAGCATATAACATGGAGGGCAGATAGATGAGAAAAGAAAAAAGATAGCACTGCAAGAAATGTTAATGCAGCCACTCACATGTACCGAAGAAATTGCATTCTGTAAATTGACAATACTGCAAAAAGGGTAGAGATCACTGTCACTGCAACAGGAGAAAGCAATTACGGCTAGATAATTGGAAAGTACCACGGGGATTAAATTGCTTACAGATGCCAATAAAAGCAGAGAGGAGGAGCATTACAACAGAGATAATGATTAGTGCTATTCTTCTGCAAGGAGAATCAATAGATTTGGTGATCACAACAAATCATAACAGTAAGCTGAAAATTATACCTCTACAAGCATGTAAAGTGGGAATTTTTACTCACACAGCATCTAAAACATTTTGAATTTTATCTGAATTATCATGAGTCTCCTTTTCAAGTGTGCTAGCAGAACCATTTATGTTCTTATCAACTCTGTCAATGTTATTCTGTACACTAAGAGGCAGGAATATTTGATCCACTCCAATTGTTTTGGCTGCAGATAGACAATTTGATACAGTCCTAAGTTCATTGACTGTAGCATCAGACTGCTTCACAACATATTTCAATGTGTTTGTTGTACTATCGTGGAACTTTTCCTGTCCAATATAGAGAACAATGCTTCCAGCACTGAAGCCATTAACAGAAAGAATTACAATGAGTTTATCCAAATATCAATTTGACACATATCAAGGATAAAGGAGGATTTACATTGCTGCAATGGTGAAGAATATGAGAAGGATAAGAAAAAGTGCATAAGTTGTTAGAAAGAAGCCTAAACCGCGGCGATGGCAGCAGCAATGATATAGACACTTGATCAGCAAGCATAGGCCAAATCCCAGGAACCATATGGCAGCAATGAGAAACAGAGGAGCAGCTGTGAACCCAACAGACTGCATCAGAGAACAAAACCAATACAGAAGAATTAATGTAAAATTTCCAAATATCTAAAGTCTAGAACTAACTAGAAGCACACAATAAAATGTTCAAAATCCCATATGATATCGGCAATGAATGAAGGGTCCACTATTATCACCCATTTTTATATTTGACATGCAATCCTATTTTACTTGATAGCCAATATTAAAGATCATAACACCTCAATAATCCTAAACGACCCGCAAATTATCGAATATGAACTCGTAAACCTTGATGCTCGATGATTATCGATTAGAGAAAAACTTAATCAAGAAATTTCACTGAGGATGAAAAAGGAAAAAACGAAAGAAGCAATTACAGTACATAGTCAAAACCTTACAAATATAAATTAGGAAATGAAGAAACTCACAGAGAAATAATGCTTTTCACTGATATTCCACCCTCCTTTGTAATATTTAAAATGGTCAAGAGGGTCTTTCCTGTGAGTTCTATTTGCAGCCAATATCAAGGAAGAATTATGCTCCACAAGTTTGACATTATTTTCTTCTAGAAAAGACCTCCTCACCTTCCATGGAAGGTCACTATACTCACTTCCAGCAATCATTCCTACGCAGGAGTAAAACATTAATTGTTAAGACTCCGGTGCAGGGTGCGCAATATACAAAATGTGGATTTGAATTCAATTATTAACATTAATTATTGTTGTTTCAAGTTTGCAAGCATGCAAACGTCTGCAGTGGAGAGTGACTCGAAAAGAAATGTTAATATACCTTGAAATTGTAGAGGTGGTGGGTTATGAAACTGAAAAGCTCCATGAGACAGTGAAAAGAAGGACGTTGAAGAAATCAACAGTAAAGGTGACAGAAGAAGAAGAAGAAGAAGAGAAACTGGTTTTGATTTGATAGAGAACATCGTGTTCTTCGCTCGGTTTGCTTCTTTTTCTTCTCTTTTGTCAAAAGCTATAGCTATTAGCAAATGCATGCAATCATTTTTGTCTTTAGGTTTGCGGAGGTTTGTTATTTAGTCAAAAAATTAGCTTAATTTGCCTGCAATTTTTTTTTTTTTTTTTATGATTCTGAGGTAAGTAATTATTTTTAATGCAATTTATTAACAATATTCTTTAAAAACTTACTATACAGTTTCCTCGGATCAATAATTATTAAGATCAGGTCAAATATATACCCTACTGCACTATACGTGCTCATCTTTTCGATATTTCTTAGAGAATTGTCATTTGCTGCAATTATGCCAGATCATATTTTAAAATTTGGGAATCAAGTAGCTTTATCTTGTTCTTCAAGAAAGATGGATAGAAATGTATGGTTGCTCATTTTGCTGCTCTTTTTATTCAAATCTTTCACCTAATATTATATTTAAGAACCGATCCTTATCTATTTATTGATTACCATATGTGTGGACATAATATTACGATTAATTGAAGTATGTACGTGACAAAAAGTGATTAAAAAAAAAAGCAGTGCTATATGAGCACCCAATACTTTTTTATTTAAGAATTCTGATTTTGAGTTGAAGGTGGGCAACTCCACACTGCATTCTTAAAATTTTGAGAGTAGTTTTTTTTTTTTTTTTTTTTTCTTTGGGAGTATATTTTTAGCTTGGTGTAGGTCCCACAAACTCCAGGTAGGCTTCAATTCCTAAGATGCTTTTGATGGGTTCCAGTTAGATTAATTTATTTATTGTTGTATAAATATTTTTTTAAAGACTTTTTGAAACCAAAGTCATGTAACTTTAAATTCACAATTGATTTGATATATATATATATATATAATCAAAGTGTAAAAAGAACAGCAGCATGTTTGATAACAAAAATTTTCTATTATGAAATATATTTTATTAAATATAGAGTAGAGCTATTAGCATCCCTTTAATCTCCTATCAAAACCCCTCTTTTAATATTTATACTTTTATCCTAAATTAAAATTACATTAAATCACAGTATAAAATGAGAGTACAAATCATTTTATCACTCTAACGAACTTTTTACACCTCGTATCCCTATTTGGACATCAACATGAAACAAGTGAAGTAATTTTGGAGTAACTTCTTAAAACTAATTATTATGACGCAATTTAAATGACATTGCTAGCTATTTAAATTTTTTTATCAGTAACCATTTTCTACAATGGCTAGGATCCGCCATCAATACCCCCTACAAGAAGTTGATAAAAATTTGTCTTTGTCCACAGCAAAATTGCAGTTCAATTTACAATATTTATGATGAACTTGCATACTAACAAATGTGAATATAGTTATTTAGAATACAATATAGCAACTTCAGTTTACTTATGAGGCCACTCAAATATTTCTACCTACACAATATGTTGAGCTTTCTTCTTTGTCGCCCCGTACTTTCGAAATTGTCAAACTCACATTAGAAGTTTAAGCAATTGACAAATTTTAACGAATGTAACTGCTAAAGAAAATGAGTTGAGTTCTGAGATTTGACATGTAGACGGGCTTTCAGGCCGGAGTGAATAGGGTTATTTTTAGAAAATTTTCTGGTGTTAATAGAACAAATATGGTAATTTAAATTATTTTAGGGGGTATGTTTAGAAAATAGGCTTTAAGAGATTAATATTGGGGTGCTAATAGCTCCACTCATATTTATATGCTAGCGTAGCCGTGGAAATACAGGATTATAGAAGGGATCCTCACCATCTAATTCTCTACTCTTTGTTGAGGAATTAGGATTTCCCGAATTGAGGGAACGAGGATTCCATGACAATTAAGCAACCGAATTAACAATGCAATCCTTTATGGAACTTGGATTATTATGTAGGGTCATTTTATGATATCGTAATTAAATATAAATTACTTAAATGAAATATAAAATTTGTAAATTAATATTAACTGTAAAATAAAACATAAATTTTAAAAATTAAATATAAGACTTGTAAATATAAAGTAAAACGAGTATATTAATATAAAACTGATAAATTGATATATTATTAATAAATAAAACAAAAATTTATAAATATAACATAAACTCATAAATCAACATTAAGAGCAAAATAAAATATATATTTTGGAAATTAAGCATAAGAATTGTAAATGGAGAATAAAATAAGTAAATTAATATAAAACTAGTAAATTAATGTATTACTAGTAAACAAAATAAAAGCTTGTAAATATAACTTAAAACTAGTAAATCAACATTAATTTTAAAATAAAATATAAATTTTAGAAATAAAACAAAAGACTTATAAAAAGAATGTAAAATAAGTAAATTACAATAAAATTAGTAAATTGATACATTACTGGTAAATACTTACAAATATAACATAAAATTAGTAGATCAACATTAAGTGCAAAATAAAACATAAATTTTGGAAATGGAACATAAGACTTTTCTATAGAAGATAAATTAAGTAAATTTATATAAAACTATTAAATTAATGTATTACTAGTAAACAAAATAAAAACTTATAAATATATTATAAAACTAGTAGATCGACACTAGTTGTAAAATAAAATATAAATTTTACAAATAAAACATAAGACTTGTAAAAGGAAGGTAAAACAAGTAAATTACTATAGAACTAGTAAATTGATATATTATTGGTAAATAAAATGAAAACTTACAAATATAATATAAAACAAGTAAATCAACATTAAATGAAAAAAAAATATAAATTTTGTATATTATGTCTAAAACTTATGAATAAAAGGCAAAATAAATACAAAAAATTTATAATTGTAAAATAAAAACTCATTATAATTTTTATTACCATATATATATTATTTAAATTAAGTCATTCTAGGTTTGCATTTATGTAACACATGTGATGCTTTATTAATGATCAAATTTATTCTCAAAATCTAATTTTGAAAAATTATTACTTTTATATCTTTCATAGTTATTGCAAGATGAAGTTACTTTGTATCTTTATATGCTTCTTTAACAACCACCTTAAATGATATCTAAGTACAAGTAAAAAGTTTAAAACTACATGAAGTACGCATAAGACTTAAAATAAGATATATTTTTACTTTTATATATATTATATATGTGTCAAGTAATTTAAGAATTTTTATTTTTATCTTATTTTTGCTTGATCTATATCAAGATCAATTATTGTGCTTAATTAACTTATGTAAATAAATAGATATTATTATATAAAATTAGAAAACGAAATATAAAAATGTCATAGAATAAATATATAATTTATATTCAAACCAATTCAATGAAACTTATTCCACTTTTTTTAGTATAATTTTTTGTTTAATTAATGAGAATTTGTTTTGTTTAATTAAAGAAAATATTTTTTATAAATGAATAAAATATTTTTCACAAAAACTTTGTAGAAACAATGTTAATTTTTTAAATAATTAATAATCTTGTATGATTTTATTGGTTTTATTTTATATTTAGTAGTTCTATTTGTAATTTATAACTTTATGTCTATTATGATATTAATGTTATAATTTTCACTACGGCATTATAGAAATTTCTTTCCTATGTATTATATTCCCTTTTTTATTCCATTAAATTACCAGACATTTTTTTAAATAATAATGAGTTTTTTTGGTTTGGTCAGAATAACAACTAAGATAGTATTTGTTTTTTAATCTGAAATCTGAATGGGTCTGAATGCATATGTCTGAAAAATATGTTTGTTTTTATTCTTTGATGTTTGAATATACGTGGTAAGTTGTTTGTTTTTACAAGCTTAAAACATCTTAATTCTAATATTTTTATGCTTATGACTTTAAAATATTATATATATATATATATATATATATTTTAAGTTTAAATAAGTATATATTTACAATATTTTCTACTACAATAGTTTTTATATGTTATAAATGTTTATAAGGTAAGTATTGATATATAATTTATGAAAAATAATTTTGATAACATTATTCTTTTACAATTTAACATAATATTTATAAATAAAAATTTGTTATTTAATAATGAAAGAATTTGTTTACAATTCAAATTCAATGTGTGTTAAGTATTTAATACCAAATACAATTAAGATCAAATGTAATTATAATATAACATCTAGTAACTACGTAGAAAATGAATATATTTAATATGATTATTTGTGACAAAAAATAGTAATTTTTCATTCAGACATTTTATCATTCAGATAAAAGTCAAGAAATTTTATTTTTTCCATTCAGATTAAAATTTCTTACAATAAAACTTCAGATACAAAAACAAACAAACCAAAATATTAAAACTACTTAAATTAAGTCATATTAAGACTTCAGACAAAAAACAAACAATCCCTCCTAACAGCAATATTAAATTTTATGCTTATATAATTTTGTGCTGAATAAAAACACTATTGTGATAAATAGTTATAAGATAAAAATAGATAACTAACTATATTTAAATCGTGTATTGTCAATAAATGCCATGCAATACAGAATTTTCAAAAAATCGTGCATGTCAAATCCTAATGGGTTTAAATTTGTCCGAGAAAACATGTTTTATATAAAATTTTACTTTTCTCAAACCAATTAAAAAGCGACATTTAAAGTCAAGGTCTAATTTCGGTAGTAAAGGAACAATCTTGTTAGTCTTTAGTTTTAGGTTCGAGCTTTAATGACTGTTTTGAGTTAATCATATTGAATAATAAAATAAAAGCCGCACACTTCATCTAATTTTCTTCAAGGAAAATAAAACTTGTCTTCTTCTTTTCTCTAATTAATCCAACATGCAAGATGCGGCGAGAAGAGCTCAGAAACAACTCCGTGGTGACCGTATTGTTGAGTTTAGTGTTGATCAAATGAAAGTTCTTGAGCTGCACATTCGCCATCCCCAGACAAGTCCTAAATTATAGACAAGGACAAAAGGTATACATAATTAAAACAGTAGTACAAGAGCTCAGAAAGCACTCCATGGTGACCATACTTTGAGCTGCACATTTGCCATCCCCGACAAGTCTTAAATTACCGACAATGACAAAAATGATATATAATTAAAAGAGAAGTGAAACTCATAGAGGAAACTGAAAGGTCCATTGCCATGTTTATTGGCCAAGGTATTGGGTGACAATGTCCTAAGAAAAAATATGATTCATGGGTAAAGCCTAGCTCTAGAACAAAATGTTAATCAAACATGTGAGAAAATAGTCATGGTATATAATAATGATAATAATACTAACGAAAGCCGCTATGTCTCTATCGATCACTTTCCACAACACTTGGAGAGAAGTTGAGAAAGCTAAACTTGCGACTGTTTACAAGCTACGTAACTTTTAGATAAGAAACCATTAAAAAAATTCAGAATGTGTATTGAGTACGTGGAAGTGGAGAATAGCCGCCTTCAATAGCTTTCATATGTACGTATACATGGCACGTTTACGATGAGATAAAATATTTGGCTGTAAGTTTTTTATACTCCAAGAGTTCTCCGAATTGTAGATTCTAACAAAATTAAAATAAAATATTTACAGAAGTTATGGAATTGTAAAGAAACTCTGAAGAATTCTGCGCATGACACATTATTTAATTACTCTTTGTCAGAAAAAGAAAAACATTGAAAACATGAATTGTATGTCTGAATGGCCAGTCTTGATACAACTGGAATGAGGGATACGAGGAGATTTCCTCCTGCATCCATTTTGGATATCTTATAATAAAAAATAAAGGGGCCGTTTCGCCGCCTAAATTTTTAACGGATTGAAATGAACTTGGTCTAATGTCATTTCTGTCAGTGTTCTGTCAAATTTGTCTATTTAAAAATTACTGTTCTTTTCAATTACGTAAGCCTAATTTTGTATCTCACTTCCTTTATTCTGGTGGAGAAAAATGGAATTATATTTTAGGAGTTTTTGAATAATTTTGAAACGCATGTGCTAGGGACTTTGTTTCCAACTTCTGAAAAGATATAATATTTGGGATATTACATCAACATTAGAGAGTTTTAAAAAATATCCGGAAATTTCTCCAATCCTACGTAAATAAAACAATCAGCCAATGTGGTTTATTTCTTCATGCCATGGACCATATCAACCGTTGACGCAGTAATTTATAAGTCTAAATCGAGCAATCGAACTTGTGTTACATTTATCGCATGCATATTAATAAATAAATTTATTAGTGTTAACGTGAATGCACTTTCTTTCTCTGTTGCACGCATCTTATAAGATTATTTGGGATCAGAGTGGGAAGTTTCCTTTCATCTCGATCTCTTGCCTCGTTACACTAAAAGTTGGAACCTTAAACTAAGTACTTCTTTAGTATCGAGGAATTAATAATTTTTAAATTCTTGTAATGAAAAAAAAAATTTAGATATGAAATAAAAGTTGATAGTATAAGTAAATATGACTTATAAATTATAATTTTGACAAAAATAATAAAGATATAAATATATGATTAAATTAACTTATTTTTTAAATTACAGTAATTAGTATTTACTAAACAATTTAATGTTTAATCTTAATATCAAATAAGTCTATTATATATATATATATATATATATAAAGAAAGGAGTTAAAGCTATGAAGCATCGTATCATACGGATAGCTTCTAACACTAACTTCCAATATTCCTTTTTTTATTTTTTTACTTTAAAAAACTCCATCTCAAATGGATCCGAAATCCGCCTTTAACTATACTATTATAATAATTATATATGTAACCAAGTTGTCAATCATCATGCCAATAAATTAAGCAATGTTCGCCCGAGTTGTGTAGCTAGCTCCACCCACCACTCAATGTGTCTAATCCAAGCACCCAATAATAATTATCATTACAACCAATTTAAAGTTCCTTCCCTTTGAGAAAACAAACTCTCTTTGTCTCTTATTCTCTCCGGTCAATCAACCATGTTCTTTAATCCAAACCCAAATCCAAACTTCGATGAACGTCGATGGATTATCAACATCCGTCGAACACTCGAAGAAGAGCCTGAAAGTGATACTGATTTTCCCGTTTGCATATTCAGTGTGCCCAAAGCATTGATGTCTACTGATCCCGACTCTTACACTCCAAAAGAAGTTGCAATTAGCCCATATCATTACTGGCGTCCTGAGCTCTGTGAGATGGAGAGATATAAGCTCGCCGCTGCAAAAACAGCTCAAAGACACTTCCACGGCGATCATAAGTTCCAGGACGTTGTTGATCAATTGAAAGAGTTTGAGCTACGGATTCGAGCTTGTTACCACAGTTCCTTAAATTTCAGCGATGAGGCTCTAGCTTGGATGATGGCTATTGGTGCATCATTCTTGCTTGAGTTTCTTCAGATCTACGCAATCAAAGACGGCAAGTTATCTAAAACTTACACTTCAAAATCAATGTCGCATTTGCTTGATTACGCGGGGACTAAAGCAGCTCACAACGCGATCCTTAGAGATATGGTGATGCTTGAGAATCAAATTCCCTTGTTTGTGCTGAGAAAAATGCTTGAAGTTGAATACTCGTCATTGGAATCGGCTGACGATATGTTGCAATCCATGTTAATGGGATTCTGCGACGAGCTTTCGCCTTTTAAACTGACGAAGGACATGCCAATGATCAATATCTCAGAGTGTGCACATTTGCTAGGTTATTTGTACGACATAATTGTGTCGAAAGCTGAACGAAAGGCCTCTGAGATAATTGAGGTTGTTCACGACGAAGGTGAGGCCAAGCAAACGCAAGAAAGATGCTCCGCTAACCTAGCTTACATTAACAAGTTGTTCAGACAGATTTGGAAGCTGTTTCCAAAACTGAACATACGCCCAATCCGTCTTATTAAAAATCTGCTACCCCTGCTTTCAATCTTAGCACGACAATTTCAACATATTTTATTCCGAGAAGGAAATAATTCAAATGATGATGACAGATCCTCCCACTCAAGTGAAGATGACATGAACAAGCCACCATTAGTGGAAGAAATCACAATCCCTTCAGTAACTGAGCTCTACAAATCCAATGTTACGTTTTCAGCCGCTGTAGGCAACATATCAACTGTCAGTTTCGACACGGAAACAGCAACATTACACCTTCCCACCATCAGTTTAGACGAAAACTCCAACGTTGTATTGAGAAACTTAGTGGCATATGAAGCATCAAATGCACCCGGGCCGTTGATTTTCACACGTTATACTGAGTTTATGAATGGGATTATTGACACTGAAGAAGATGCTAGGTTGCTAAGGGAAAAAGGAATTATTCTAAACAGATTGAAGACTGATGCAGAGGTTGCTCATCTTTGGAATGGGATGAGCAGATCAATTAGATTGACAAAAGTGCCACACATTGATAAAGTGATTGAAGATGTTAACAAGCATTACAACAGTCAATGGAAAGTGAAGTTTCCGAAATATATGAAGTATTATGTGTATGGTTCTTGGCAATTTCTTACACTGATAACTACCATTATGCTCTTGCTCTTGATGACATTACAAAGTTTTTGCTCTGTCTATACTTGTGGCAAATTCAACTTCAATCTCGAAGACTCGGACTGATTTGGTTTGATTCAATGTAAAATATCAAAGGGTGTTTTTATTTATTTAATTTCTTTTAATTAGTGTGGGATTTTCTCTAAATTGTATTTGAATATGACAAAGGTAAAGTTTGTTTGTGTGCTTTCTTCTTCTCCGGGGAATAAGATTTGTAACGATGCCGGTAGTAAAATGCATGCTTGATTGCTTTTTGATCAATATCCCATTTGGCCCTTTTATTTAAAGGATTTTTCTCCGATGCTTTATGACTTTTCGTAGAATTGATAATTCTACCTTGGTTTAATTTAGTGAATCAATAATTAGTTAATTAATATGCAGTAGGTAATCTTTGAAATTTAGTTGATGAATTTGAATTAACAGGAGAGACTTATGAAATTCAATGCCAAAAAGGGAAGGTTGTGACTCATTATAACTCTTTTTGTCTTTTAATTTGTAAATAATTTTCTTAACCATTTTGTTAACTAATTGTAATATTTATAAAGAATTTATATCTTTTTATTAATATGTAGATGTTGTGACAATCCCGAATTATATGGCAAAAATTAACAAGAGTTATAGAGAAAAACTGAAATAATCACACAAAGCATACAACGATATATGTGGTTTGACTTTTTGTTAACATATTGGTTTTGATGATAACAAACTAAATATTATTTTTATAGCATTAAAGATGAATAATTTTTTGAAGAAATATTTTAATTACACGAACATTACTATTTCACATTCATAAAAAAGGAAAATGTTTTATAAGTAGCTAATTTTTTTATAAACGGCTTCCAGCCTAAGAAAATTGGTAGACTGAATAAAAAGGAAATGTATTTTGGAACTAAATGACTTCTTGTTTAAGCTAAACTAGAAACCAGTTACAAGAAATGTGTTTATTGAAATTAAATAGTTTCCTACTTAAGGTAACCTGGAAATCTAATGCAAGAAGTAAGCTCTCTAGAATCAAACGGCTTCCAACTTAAGACAAACCACAAATCGGTTATGCGAGAAAGCTCTTTGGAGCTAAAAGGCTTCAAGCTTAAAGACAAGTGGCAAACTGGTTATTCAAGATAAGCTCTCTCAACTTAAACGATAGACCGAATATTCGTTCATTGGAAATTGAATATTTAAAAAGTCAAGTGGTAGCTTTAACATTAAACGGCAAGCCTGTTAATGCAAACTAGAAACCGGTTATGAGCAAAGAGTCAATAATGGCTAGTTTTATACTCCAATTAGAAAAAGTCAAATTCAACTCAAGGTTGAACAACAATAATTATTATTCAGCATTCAAGAACAATCTGAGCTTAAATTCTTGTAATCATTTTTATTCACAGATTGAATATTTATCTTATAATCAATTATATTGTGTGAGAGAAGTTTATTTGTAATATTTACTTATAAACATAAACTTGAGTGATTATAAGTATTTGGATACACTTGGGTTGAGAGATTATAAATAATCTCTTGTTGTAAAGTTTCATTGACACCTTGAAATTCAAAGTGTAAGCGTTGTTGAAGTCTTGGAGGCGCGCTTAGTAAAATCTTCAAGCCTAGTAAGCTTGGAGGCATGGACCTAGACATGGTTGACCGAACCACATAAAAATCGCGTGCTTACATCTCTCTATCCCTTACTCTTTAACCCATTTTATTATTTTGAATTTGGTTGATTTGGTTGAAGTGTGTTTAGTTTCAATTTAACAAAATTTTTAGAAATATAATTCACTACCTTCTTGGGTTGCTTATTTAGTATTTCACTTTTTATGCTACATCTATGGGAAAAGATAAAGAAAAATATTTTATTATAAAAATGAAAAATACAAGAATTTGAGTATTTATCTCACAATCCAAAATCTCAATACACCTGATGTATCTACCTTCCAAGAGCCCTTTCAATTCATAGGCAAAGTAAGCCTTCATTTATGAAATAATTCAGGTCAAAAACCACTGAAATACTCTCCAATTGCGTTTGATAATCTTGACTTTTAACAGCCACCAAATGAACATCATAATTGCCAACATGACAAATAACGGAGCCGAATCTATCTTACATGCTATCACGCATGAAATGAAGTCAAATAGCATTTATGGAAGCTTGTTTCAAATTGCTTCCAAATGTCGGCAAAATGGCCATTTAAAAAATGTGAAGAAAGTGGCCTAGAGAGTTTGGGAAATGACTAAGTTACATTTTATGTAACTAACAGCTCAAAAGCTAAAATATCTAAGGATACCTTTAAAGAATTGGAAATCATGGAAATAATATTAATGAAATTAAAAGAGATATTATTAAACTTAAAAGAAGAAATAAAAGAATTAAAATAAGAAATAGAAAAATTAAAAATAGAGATAACACTTATGCAAGTTAGTAAAAAAAGAGTAAAAAATTAGAAAGGTATGAAATAATAAAATCTGATTTATTTAAAAAACCTGAAATAGATATTTCTCAAAAACCTCAACCAGGAAGCTTTGATGAATGATTTATGGCTAATAAATATCCAAAAATAATAAAAGATACTAAAAATTTAAAAGAAGAATTTGAAGAAAAGATAGATAAAGGCAAAGAAAAAATAGAAATTAGGAAAGACAGTAGTTCATAATAATGGATAAAGAAATAGAAGAACTTACGGAAAACTTTTCTGAAATAAATTTAAGTGATTTAGAAGACTTTGAAAAAGAATACAAAATAAAAATGAATGTAAGCGGTGGACCAGAAATGAAACCAAACACACCTGGCCCTAGCACATCTTATAAACAAAATAATAAAAGAAGAAAAAATAAACCTTTCTATGAATATAGACCATTAAATAAAAATAAGTTATGGAATTCTGATTATAACCCTAAAGATAGTGAATTGTTACAAATAAGTAATGCAGGAACATTTTTAGATCTAGATTGTAGAAAAAAAACTTTAGCAAATTTGGGGAATACAAATGAGATTATTTTTTATATATAATGGACATAAATATAATTGGAATGTAGAAACAGAAGAAAAAAAAAGTGTATTCAACTGAAATATTAATAGCAAGTTTTGTAGGAAATCTTTTAGCTGGTGGCAAGGACTATCTCTTAATGTTAAAGAATTAATAATAAATACAACTAAATCAGGATTTTTAAGAAGTAAAGAACAAGGAATAGAAACAATTATTGAATTTATTTCTAATGAATTTCTAGGAGAAATATGGACAGAAAATAGGGAACAAGAATTAAAAGATGAAAAATTAGGAAATATGTTAAAATTAATAAACCTAAACATTTGTAATATGTGTTATGTAAAAAGATATACTTGTGAATTTAGTAAATATTATTATGCTCAATATTATAGTAATGAAGATCAAAACATATATCTTAATTTATATTATTCAAAATTACCACCTTCTTTGAATACATATTTCGTAAATGAATATAATAAATACAAAACAATAAATTCTATGACTGAAACATTAGGATCCAGGATTAGATTTTTAAATCAAAGACTAAGTGAAATATGTATGTAAAGAAATATAATTAAAAGAAGTAAGATAATTGGAGATATATGCTGTCACAAGACAGAAATGCCAATACAATGGGGATGTCAAACCCCCTATAAAAGTCATAAAAAGTACACCAAGTCGAGAGAAAAGAAGTATAAAAAATATAGACATTTCAAGAAAAAAATATACCAAGCCACATAAGAAGTTTTATAAAAGAAAATATATAAAAATAAAAGAAATCGCTTTGATAAAAATAAATGTTAATGTTGGAATTGTGGAGAAATATGACATTTGAGTACAGAGTGTACAAAGAAGAAAGTTAGAATATTGGAAAAAGAATTTAATAATATAAAAGATGAGTTAGAATTAATAAGCGATTTATTTGAATATGAAGGAAAAGAAATATATATGTCAGAAGGGAAAACAAGTAGTGAATTAGATGAATCAGAATAAAGAAGAAGAGATCAATATTACTGTTGAAGAAAATGAAGAAATATATGAGATAGAAAAAGAAGAAAATATTAATGGATATAGTTTAGTAGTAACATTTGTTAAAATTAGATATAATAAACTCTTAAAAGCAAAATTAGAAAAACCAAATTATGGAATTTTATATAAACTTAGAGATATATTTAAGAGAAAGAAAATAATATTACATGAATATTATGAACAAGAAAAGTAATAATGATAACTCAAGCTGAAAGAAATATAAGATTAAGTATAATAAATAAAAGGGCAATTGATTTAGCACTTAGAAAAATAAAAAAAGGAATCAATTAGGGAAAAAATACAATATGTTTATCTAGCAGAAATCCAAATATTAGTAAAATCTTTGTTTAAGGAAGGAATAGATAGGCCAATAGTACTATCATTACATGATCAACGATTTAATGATCCGATGGTAGGACATTTAGGAACTATAGAAGGAAATTTATGTTATACTAAATTATTATTTACCAGTCATCTAAAGTATTATGTACATATAAGAGATAAAAACATAGATGAAACATTAAGCCTACATTTTAAATTACTAAGAGATAATTTAATGAAAGAATGAAATAAATTAATGACATTCCATTATTCGACCTTATATAGCTCTTGCAATTTAAATTATAGGGAAATATATAGTGATAAACCACTAATAGAAATTAATAAAGAATGTGAGGATATAACCACTTTGATTGAACTAATAGTGCAAGATATTGAAATACTTATAAATTATAGATTAAGTATTGATGATAGAAAAGAAATAATAAATACAGAAAGTAAAGAATCATCAATAATTCCTATAAGCTTTAAAGGTAAAACATTATTAAGAGGGAATGCATCAAATTGAAATTAAACAACAAGCACACAACTAGTCAATATTCCAACAACAGGAGTAATGAAAATATCATAGTAATATTTTGATGATTAAAATATGTAAAAAGTTCATATATTATAATAGATACAGGAGCCAGTCATAATCTATGAATCAGAACAAAAACAATGGACTAATAGAAAAAGAAATAAATGAACCTTATGAATATATAGATTTTAATGGAATTAAACATATATGCAAAAAACAAGTAAAAATATCAATAATAATTGAAGGAGTAAGAATAATAGTAACCTGCTTTATAGATTCAGACATATATAATGAAAACCATATATTACTAGATAATAGTTTTTTAGAAGATCTAGAATATTATAAAATTAAAAAACATGGTATAACCTTATCTTTAGAAGGAAATGAAATCTTCTGTAAAAAATGATAAACAAAGTATATTTTGAATACCTTAGGTCCGTATACATATAAGTCCATACAATTGAAAAAGATATCCATACATGTGCACTAATTGATACAGGAAGTGAAATCACAATTATGAAAACATTTCTTTCTAATAAATGGAAACCAGACGAACAAATTAAAATAACTGGAATTACTGGTGATAAACAACAAGTCAGCCATACTATTCAACAATATGAAATAATTTTAGGGAGTAAAAATATTCCTATCCCTCAAGTGTATAAATATGACTTGATGGATTGTGATATCCTTTTAGGCAAGGACTTCTTACAACATTTTCAATACTATCAACATACTTTATTTTTAATTACGTTAAAAACCCCTTGTAATCATATTCTTCATATCCCTTGAGAATTTCGTCCATTCAGAGTTCAGCCAGGTCAGCGTGGTGATAAATATGAAAAACATTATTTAATACAAAAAGGACACATATACAGTATAAACTTAGAAATTATTAGATAACAACTAAAACAAGTCTACAATGAAAACCCTTTAGCATTATGGAAACCTACTTATCCTAGAGCAAAAATAGAGTTAATAGAAAATAAAATAATTAGAGTAAAGCTTATGATGTACACAATAGAGGATAAAGAAGAATTTAAAATTCAAATAAATGAATTATTAGATTTGAATTTAATCCAGCATAGTAATAATCTCATAGTAGTCCTGCTTATATGATAATGAAAAGAGTAGAGCAATCAAGAGGAAAAGGTATAATGATAATAAATTATAAAGAATTAAGTAAATACACTAAATTTGATGGATACTTTCTACCAAATAAAGAAGTATTAATAAATTTAGTAAAAGGAAAAAATTATTATTCTAAATTTGATTGTAAATCAGGATTTTGGAAGATAAAGATGGAAAAAGAAAGTATATGATATACTGGTTTTAGTACACCATAAGGATATTACGAATGGTTAGTAATGCTTTTGGGTTAAAAAACGCTCCATAAACATTCCAAAAAAGAATGGATAAAATATTTAAAGGAAACAATAATATTGCAGTTTATGTAGATAATATTTTAATAGCGTCAGACTCATTAGAAGAACATATAATACATTTGAAAGATTTTGTAAATAAATATATAAAAGAAGGAATAGTGTTACCAGAAAAGAAAACATCAATCGAGTATAAAAAGATAGAATTTTTAAGAATGATTCTAGATAAAAATGGAATAAAATTGCAAAATCATATTGCACAAAAAATAGAAGATTTTCCTGATAAATTAGAAAACAAACAACAAATACAAAAGTTTTTAGGATGTCTAAATTATGCAGAAGGATTTATAGAAAATTTATCAAAGAAAAAAAATATCTTTAAAAAATTATTAAGAAAAAATAATACACGAGGATGGAGTATAGAACATACACAAGCAGTAAAAGAATTAAAAGAACATGGTAAACATTTACCAGAGTTAAGATTACCAGGAGAAAATTATAATTTAATTTTACAAACTGGTGCCTCTGACTTATACTGGGGAGTAATATTCAAAACAGATTTAAATAAAATTTGTAGATATACTAGTGGAACTTTTAATAAAGCACAAGTAAATTATCCAGTTTATGAAAAAGAACTATTAGCAATTTATAAAGGAATAGATAAATTCTCATTATTCTTATTACAGAAGAAATTCACTATAGAAATTGATAATACCGAGGAAAATTCTTTAATACATAAAAATTTGTCAAATGAGCCGTAATATAGAAGATTGCATAGATATCAAGCGTATCTGTCTTATTACAATTTTAAAATTATAAACATAAAAAGTGCTAATAATTTTTTGGCTGATTTTCTCAGTAGAAACATAGAATTCGCCTAGTAAAGCATGGAGAAAAGAATAACAGATTTGGAAATAGATCTTGTAGACCTCGAAGAGGTAGTAAGCATTTTTGGTAATTTTGTAAATAATCTCAAACTCTCTATAAAAAATTTGAGAGAAGAGTTTGAGGAAAGTAAAAATGTAAATCCCTTAAGTGGACAACCAGTAAATCTTGACGTAAACTCTCCAAGTGGAAGCAGTGGTGGACCACACCCACATGGAAAAGCTATTTGTGATGATGATTATGTACAAATCCCATGAGGTAAAAAAGTGATAGTAGTAAATCCCAATAAACCTCCAGTAAAAGAACGAACCATCGCAGCTGTAAAAAGAGTAAATTTGGGAGGAGTTGAACAGGTAAACCTCCTACTAAAAAAAAGAGAATATAAGAGTTTTTCTGAATATATCTACAGTAAAACAGAATATTCGAAAAGTAGCTTCAGAAGTAACGGTAAATCTATATAATTAAGAGTTGTATGTATAAAAGGATCAGATTCACAATTTGTTAAAAAATTTACAGATTTTGGATATCTCGATTTGATATATCCTGATGTAAATTTAATTGAATTATTTTGTTTTGATCCAACACTTGTAAACAAAATAAGCCAGTATGCCCAGAAGAAGAACATATGCTTAAAGTTCTATACCATAAGTCCAGAATATGATGATGAAGAAGAATATGAAGTTATTCATTTGATCAGCCTCAACATTGTAACCAATAGTTTCAACCTAGAAGTTGGCCAAAGTAGAAGAAAATAACCCATCTTCAGTAGAGAATGGGCTGGGTATAGAAGAGCTGTTGGTATAATAGTTATAAGGTCGCTTGCATCAAACTTATATGAAAGAGGATACAAAGTCCTCGTGCAACAGAATAATTTTATCCTCTGTACACTAGGTACAGGTGTCGACAAATCTGGGGCACTAGCCAGCTTCATATCTGATATTGATAACCATCACATTCCATGTAGGCCCAGTACAAGACGTATTGCATGTGAAAAGATTGAGCATTTGGCATGTATCTCATAAAGTTATATAAACTTTTTATCTTGTCAAAAGATGTAGGCCATATGTCGGCCATCATAGAATAAAGTCATGTAAACTTTTAATAAATGTAGGCCATCTGCCAGGTATCAAGATGTAAACTTTCCAGAAGGAAAGAGCCTAAAGTTAGGGCAGATAAGATAAACGATAAGATTTCATCATGAAACCTTTTCACTTTAGATTATGAAATCCTATCACTTTAAGAAAGTGATAACACCTGTAATCCTTATCATATAAAAATTCTATAAACAGAGGAAGGACATCAGATCTTCAGTAGAGGATCACAGAAGTCATTTTTTTATCATCTCAAGGGTTACTCAAATGAAAAAATAAAAAACTCTCTCTCTCCAAATTGTAAAACAGAAATAAAAAACATCAACACCTCTAGAATAGGGAAAGAAACCAAAAACTTAAAAATCAACTGAAGTTTTAAAGGTCCTATAGACATACAGTGGTCTTGTTTGCAGAGCTCGTTATACCGGTGTAGCTAGGGTGGCGTTAAGGCAGTTGGAGCATAGCAGTAGGAAAAATGTGACTAGTCAACATGACTAAGAAGTTTCAGAAGATTCGAAGGTATAAAGGTGATAATTTTGAATCTATATCTGTTGGTGGAGATTGTTGTTGATGAATGTTTTATTGAGGAAGAGAACTGTTTTTAATGAACTATTTTTAATGGAAAAAGCCTATCATATAATAAGTTCTATTGAAAATATAAATTTTGAAAATACAAATAAATTAGAACAGATAGCAAATGAGTTAGAAAATAAAATACAAACTATAATTTGGAATTTAAATCCACAAAATATGGATCAAAGACTTATAAATCAAGTACAATTAATAATGGAAAAACGTAGTTTAAAACAAATAAAAGAAATTATTGAATTTAATATTTATATTTCTAAGGTTGATTAACCAAATAAAATCCTTAAACAATAAAAATTTATGATAGCTAAAAATGGAAAGATATTATGAACAATTATGTACAGAAATGAGTATGATAAATAAAAAATGGTTGAATGATGAAACAAAAATTATATATAACAACCAGCAATTAATGATAGGATTTGAATGTAAAACATACCAATATCATAGTATGATGTTTAAAATAAAAAGGTTTTATACCAAAAGCTGAACTAGAAGAAGTATGTAGTATAAATATACCTAAAGAATTAAAAAGAAAAATAATACAACATATAGAATGAGAAAATTTTAAGAGTATGATAATACAAACTTATGTAAAAAAAGGAATAAAAGATTTAGTAGAAATATACGAAGATTTTAATATATTTAATATATATAACTTTATATCTGAAAATTCAAAATATTGGATAATAATAAATAAAAAACTTGATGGAAATCTATAATTATTGTTATATGTTTTAGTCAAAATTCAGCAATATACAAATTAATTATTTATTTTACTTATTTTAGTCAATATTTATCAGTCTATTTGTTTAAAATACATACTCCGTTTATTATATGCTTAGTCAATAATAGTCTGAAATGTTTTTTTTTTAGTCAAAATAAATTATTGTCTTTAGTCAATATTTGTTTTAATAATTAGTCAATATCTGTGAACAATATTTGTTCATCTTTGTCTAAAAGACTAGGCCGTCTCCCAATTGGTATTAGAGCCATAAAAAGATCATTAATCCTATACACCAAATAGTAAGCTCATTGTATACTTTAAAAATAAACGATAAAAAAGAGATGAGAAATTTAATTGAGCATATAAATGGAAATCGAAATCATATAATAAAAATAAAATTAGATTTAATACAAGAAATGAAAGAACAGTCTCAAATTACAGATATTCAAAAAATAAAAAGTTTAGAAATTTTAAAAATAAAAATAAAATTTATAAAATTCTTAGAATTATGGTTTAAAAATAAAATATAATGAATAATCCACATCATCAATTCTTAGTTCAACAAGCATTAGAAAGAATACAAGAATTTTAGTCAAGTGTAAATCATACGTTTCTTGGATGGAAAAACAGAATAGAAATATATATAAATTTATTAAATAAAAATAGAATCTTTAAAATTAGAAAGAGCAACGTTAATAAACAATAAATTTATGAAGAATTTATAGATTTATATGAGTTTGAAAATCATTTGTACTTATATAAACAAATATAAAAAAATTATAGAAAAAATGAAAAATAGGTATAGATGTGATAGTCGAACAAATAATCAAATATAAAAATTAAAAAGACTAAGGACTTAAATGAAATTAACCATACAAAAAGACAAACAATCGTAAGTAACATAAGCTGTAACTTAGAGAGACACAGAAAGTTTGTTATAAAATGATAGGTTACTTATCAACCATTTGCCATAAATGTGTTTTCACTTTAGTTCTATTCAAGCCAATAAATTAAGAGTACGTTAGTTACATTACTGACATCGTTAAAAAAATAATAATAACATTATAGAATGACAACTTATTTAAAATCAAATGGGAAAACCTTACCTTTTACTTTATTAATTGATTGGGATGGAAAATACCAAGCTCGACCTGGGTCGAGCATGTTTTTTGCCAAATTAGACTTGGCCCAGCTTTTTTGTGCCGAGCTTTAAAGCCTAAATTTTATGTTTTACAAATATATAGTTATAAAATTTTATTTTTATTATATTAGTTTTTAAAACTTAGGCTTAAAGGATTTAAAACTGTAAATATATGTTACGGGTGGGTTAAATAAATAATAAAAGATGTATTCAATGAAAATATAATATGTTTGTTTTTATTTTTTAAGCATTTATCAGGCTTTCATGCTTGGTTCAAGACTTTTTAGTTTAAGGCAAAGCATGGTCTGTGTGTTTAGAAAACATGGTCCGCTCAATTTAAAACACCCAAGCTCAGCCAGCTTGTCTGCTCTCCCTTCTAATTGATCATCGATTAGCGTATTAATGATAAATAAACTATGCTAATTTTGAATTGAATGGCAATATAAAATTGGCTTATTTCCAACATTGCACTGACAGTTAGTGTATTAATCATATTTAGAAACCTCAGTTCTGTACCAAGGTCATGATCGGTATGTTCTTTATCATCATTGATAAGAACCTTTAGACTTGTTATTTAGGAATTTGTTTTGAACAAGAATTAATAAAGACTAGGGGACCATATGTAATTTGTACTTTAGAAAACAAATAAATAGAAACTAGTAGTAGTTTATGGCAATGTATATAAAGTATTTAAATTTATCTCTGATGGTTAAAGAACGAAAAGCACAATGTAAGGAGATATAAGATTATATCTTTTAAGATCTTGATTCCAAATGCAATTCAACATCTTTACTCTATATGACAATGTGATGTATTGGATGTCTTATGTCAATAAAAGTTGGAGCTCACTCTTAAAGAAAAGCTTGATAAGATGGATGATAAGGAGTGGACAAAAGTCAATAAATAAACATGTGATACTATACGCCTATATCTGGCTAAAGATTAGAAATACTTTTTTATGAGAGAGACATCAGCAAATAAATTGTAAAACACACTAGAGAAAAATACATGAAGAAAAGCCTTGAAAATAAGGTTTATATAAAGAAGAGACACTATTAATTCATGTATGCACCTGACATGTCGATGAATGCCCATATAAATTTATTCAATAAGATATTAGTAGATTTACTATATTTGGATGAAAAATTTAAAGATGAAGAAAAGACATTGTTGCTGCTAATTAAATTCTCTTTTTCATGAATATAACCATCTCACCATCACTTTGCATTTTAGGAAGAACAATGTTATATTCGATACTATATACAGTGCATTATATAACAAAGCCTAGAAAAAAAGATAAAAAAGATCACAAGGATACAGTTGCAGAAGTAATAACTGTAAAAAGTTGTTCATAAAGTTACAAACTTGGAAAAATGAATTTTTTGTTCCGAGAAAGAGTATTAGAAAAAGAATTATCTTAATTTACAAAAGAGCAAGTCTATTTATAATGAATGTGTAGTAGAATATAATGAGGATTTTGGCAGGCATGCTATTAACATGTCACTCAAATGAGTGGATTTAAATTTAAGTTATACTTATTATATGTGTCCTAACAAAAGCATATTTTCTAGCTTTAAGGAACTGAACGGTGGAATTATTTTTTTATGGGCAATGATAATACTTATAAAACCATAGAAATAAGTTCAAGCCAATTAAAGAATCATGATGGCTCAATTCAGGTCTTAACAGATGTTCACTACTGTTGTGCAAATTTTATTGAACTCGCAAGCACATGAATCTATTGAAGTATAGATTAATGGTGACGAGTGTCGATCTTACGAGGAGGTGGATTTTAATTATGTAGAATTATTATTATTCTTTATTATTTATGCCTTTTTGTGAAATTTCCTAGTTTATTCTATCCTAAAATTGAAATTAAAATGATGACAATAAATTGGGACTTGATCAATGTAATAAAGTGCTTGAGTTTTTGGATTCACACTCAACATTTCACCATAGGCTTAATATTCCGTTTTTAGGTCCAATTAATTTATGAGGGGGTATTTCCATTCCTCATAATCCAAACTCTAATAAATAAGACATTAAGCGCTCATTGTGCCAGGAATAATAATCTTATTTTAAATACGGTGTCAAGAACAAGTTGGTCAGGTAATAATAATGTAACTGTCGACAAGGTGGCAAGACTTTCCACTAATTAACCTAGATAATTTTATGTCAACACTCAGCAATGAGTCAAGACCTACAACATAAATTAGAGGGAGATTTTTCTTTAATAAATCTAGTGTAAAGCACTCATTGTGCCAAATAATAATAATCTTGCACTAGGGAGCCGGTATACCAGTACAATATCTAGACAAGATTATTACTATATGTCTACGATAAGTCAAAACAATTTAAATAAATTAGAGAAAGTAAAAATAAACTTATCAAATTAAGCCCATAGATTATGTTGAGGCTTCACCTTTAACTCAAGCTTGAAAATAAATTAGATACTCATTTTATAACTAACGGTAAAATGAGAATTTTACTAAAATATATAGAAAATACAAGATGGAGAAGAAATTATAAAAAATAGAGCCCAAAAATAGATTCAGGGGTGTCAAATTAGAGGGGGAGCTCCTTATTATAGATACAACAAGTAAATCATGGCCATCGGATGAAAACAATTCGGAAGCCTAGGATTGCGGCACATAGCAGTCTCTGATTAGTTGGAACACGTCACAGGGCTGTTATTCCGTGTATATGTACGTACGGTACACACGATTTTTGGTCCACTAATATTCTGCCACATCATCGGTCAATGTAAAAGTCAACAAATATGATCCAGTGCATTGTTTGTATTGTAAGCTCATTTTTCTGTCCAATAGACTTCTATCACATCATCAGTCAATTCCACATCATCGGTCAATGACACATCAGAAGTCAACGCCATGTCAGCAATCAACGTCACGTCAACAGGGCCCACTAAAATCTTAAAATTATGATTTTGCCCTTTATGTCTTTCCTAAGGTTTTCAACTGTTCTGAGTTCAAAAATACTGTCTGTTTTGCTGTCCAACTTCTCATTTATTGCGCAATAACTAAAATACTCCTAAAATACATAAATTATTAAAATTACACATAAACATAGATAATTAAATATCAAGAGACTTAAATTACATAAAGGTGGAGATGTTAGTGAGACTTTGGGGTGTAATATGATGATTTTACCCTTTATAAATATACAATCTCTAGGACTCAACAACTACGTACCAAGCTTGAAGAAAAATCTCATCTCATTAGAAGTCTTAGAATCAGTTAGAGAGATGAATTCTTGAAGGTAGTACTTAGTGCACTAATGATAATATAAGATATAAGAAGAAATAACTTATATTATTTCTTAGGGAATACAGTTATTGGATAAGTATCAACAATTTTTTAAAAAATGTATATTCAAAAGCAACCAAGTTATTGCATATGCGTTTTAGACATACTTGTGAAAAAGTTTTGCAAACTTTGGTAAACCAAGGCTTATTGAAATGTGAAAATTATTGCAAATTAGAATTTTGTGAATATTGTGTTCTAAGTATGTAGACAAAGGTGAAGTTTAGCTCAGTAATTTTTCGATACAACATGATTATGGACTATATTCATATTAATGTGTGGGGATCTACTAGAGTAGTTTTTTTTTTTTGTGGGAGGTATGACTAATTTATTAATTTTGTTGATGATTATTCAAGAAAAGTGTGAGTATATTTAATAAAGAACAAGAATAAAGTTTTAAGTATATTTCTGAAAATGGAAGAAGATAATCAAGATTTAGGCAAGTCAAAATGTCAAAAACTTTCGCTCAGACAATAGTGGTAAGTTCAAGAATGATATGTTTCTATAAGTATATCGAGATGAGGGTATTGTATTGTACTTCACTATTCGAGATACACTACAGTAGAATAAGGTGGCATAACACATGAACCATACTATATTGGAGAAAGTTTGGTATATATTGTCTAATGTTGGATTAGGCAAGTGGTTTTGGGCTAAGGCAGTTGTATATGCCTGCCATTTGATTAACTATTTGTCATCAACTATAATTGAAGGCAAAAAACCTATGGAGATGTCGATTGATAAACCTACTACTAACTATTATTATGTAAAGGAATCTAAGTTAGACCCAAGGGCAAATAAAATATTTTTCATGGGTATAATGAGACGACCCACCTCATTCCTAGAGGCGACCTATCTTGAGTAACTGAACTCAAATATTAAAATAATCTTATTAATGAGAATTCTATCGAAATTTCGGTAGAACCTCCCCTAAATATATAACATTCCCAAACCTGCAATTACAACACAAGCATTCCCAAATCATTTATTATACATCAACTACATCAACCCAATCTCATCCGGTGACATATCCAATAATACACATGTTTCATAATTCATATATCACATTTCTAGTATAATTCCAAAACATGATAATTATACATTAACCAAAATAAATAATTAATCTATAGCCTCAAACAACCTCACATGGCCCAAATGACTCCAACTATGTACAACTGTTGGGTTAACTGTTGTACATGTAATCTCATGGGGAAAAAATATAATAAAATGAAATGAGTATAAAACTTAGTGAGCTCAATGAGTGGATAGTAGCTTTTAAAATATAAAATACTTTCAATAAGAAATGCATCACTTGTATAATTACTTTTCTCAAACAAATATATTTTCATGTAAAAACTTCTTTCTTTTCAATCATATTTTGAACATAAATATATTTTCATACTACCAAAAAATCAAGAAAAACATCTCATATTAAAATATCATCTCATATTGAAATATCATATCGTGCTGAAATATCAAATACTAAGTAAAACAAATATCTTTAAACAAATACCCAGGGGATAATCTAGTCATATTCGGACCTCAACGGACGGTAATGATGTACTATCTGAGTACCATCATGCCCGGAGCTACACGGATAGACGAAAGGACTTACCATCTCATGCTTATTAGCATAACTCATACCTCGGATCTCAATGGACGTGCTATGATGCGCTATCTTGCGACATCGTGTCCGGACCACCCGGTCTCATATCTCAATATCTGTCTGCATGCATATGCCCCCAAAGGGCGAAAGCGCCCAAACACACGACCCAAAGCCTATATGTGTGTTCAGACGGGCCCCAAATGCCTACTATCTCACTCATTTGGAGGGAACGAGTATTTGCTTAAAACTTAAAATCATGATCGAAATTATTATATATAGACACTTTAAATCATGCTTTAAATCATACTCGAAATCAGTATATATACATTTTAAATCATGCCCAAAATCCATCATATACTCTTAAAATCATGTTCGGAAATCAATCATCTCTTTTATCATTTTAAAATCGATACGGAGCATAATTAAATAAATATAATTTAATGAAATATTTATACGGAATAAACATTTAATTTCGGAGAACCATTTAATGAAAACAATTTAAATATTGATTTCAGGAACAAGCTTTATTATATAAAAATCAAATAATTTTAATATATTCCACTCACAGTGACAATTTCAGACTCGGCTATCACCCAAGTCCGCAGGTAGATTCTCGTCCGCAGATCCACCTATTTTACAGAAATGATATAATTACTTTCCATAATTATAATTCGAACTAATCTCGCAAAAATAGCGCTTAAAATAAATATTCGTCCTAATATTACAACTCTCAATTTTCCCGGCTTACCGTATTAATCCCGTATTCATAATTTACTAATATAATCCAAAATTATACTACCCTCAATTTCATAATTTACCAATTTACCCTCAACATTGTAAAATTACCAATTTATCCTCAACTCAGATTACAAAAACACCCTTAAATCTAGAAATTACGAAATTATCCTCAATACGCAAAATTACCAAAGTGCCCCTACGGTCAACGTTGACCGGAATTCACCCAACGGTGGTGGGGAAGCTCGGCTTAGACACTTCTCGTCGAGGTGAGTCCAATGGTGCCGGTGGTATCCTCCCACTGCGGCGGCGATGCTGGATTGAGCTCGTGAAGCCGCAGCTCCTTGGGGTGTTCGGTTGGCGGCAAATCGGCCTCCTCGGTGCCGGTGACTGGTCGGAAATGGAAGATGGTGAGGTGGGGAAGATTTTCCAACTGGTGGTGCGGCCAAAAACTGCCAGAATCGGCGGCGATTGTTCGCGCAAACCCACGAAAATTTCGAGCTTCACCGACGGCGTTGCACGCATTTCCGGTAGCAAGGACGGCTGGGGGTGGATGGCCGGCTCACAAGCTTCCGTTTGACACCTTGCTCGGCTGGTGATGTGGCTAGAAATAGAAGAAAACAGTGCGTCAGTTTCACGGGTTTAGGTCGGGTCAGCGGGTCTCTCCTCTCTCTCTCGGTTTTTATCCAAATTTTCACCCAGTTTTCTCCTTTTATAAACACCCACAAAATATCAACTATACCCCCTCATGATTTATCACATAAATCCCCTCTTAATTTATCACATAAACCCCTTCTTAATTTACTTATTTACAGAATACATAAAGCAAATGCATATGTTACAATAACTGCTAGGGCAAAAGGATATAGTCTCTGGTGTCATGTTACAAAGAAGATTATTTTCATTAGAGATGTGGCTTTTGATGAATTAGCCATGTTAAAACAAAAGATTTACAAAATGATGTCAAAACCAGTAATACTTCGTAGTAGGTAGAGTTTGAAAAAGTTAAAATGATTTGGGCAATATTGAGAAGGTAAATGATTCTCTATCGACAGAAGATGAAGAATAAGTTCTGACCCAGGAATCTTCACGGCAACAAGATTTAATTGCATATAAAAGGCCAAGAAGATAAATTCATAAGCATGTTTACTTTGTTGATATGGTAGCATGTGTACTTCCAATTATAAATGATGATATTCCTTCCACTTATAGAAAAACAGTAAATAACCCTAAAAATGTACAATGGAAACAAGCAATGCGTAAAGAAATATAGTCTCTTTATAAAAATGAAAATTGCGAGTTAGTTACATTGCCCAAGGAAAAAAAAGAAATTGGGTGAAAATGAATATATACAAATAAGAAAGGATTTCCTTGTAAGAATGAAAATTTAGTATAAGGGTAGATTGGTAGCGAAAGGTTACACTCAAAATGAAGGAATAGACTATAATGAAATATTTTATCCAGTTGTGAAGCATTCCTTCATTCGAATTTTGCTAGCTATAATTGTGCAATTTGATCTTAGATTAATTCAGCTTGATGTGAAAATCGCATTTTTACATGGTAATTTGAGATAGGAAATCTACATGACTTAGCCACATGGATTCAAGGTTGTTGGAAAAGAAAATTGGATTTGCAAACTAACAAAGTCGCTTTATGGTTTGAAACAATTTATGAGATAGTGGTACAAGCGATTTGATCTGTTTATGAAGAGGCAAATCTGCACAAGAAATAATTTTGATCATTATTTGTATTTTCACAAGATACATGAGAGATCCTTCGTATATTTACTCTTGTATGTTGATAATATACTAATAACATCTAAGAGCAAAGATGAGATTGAGAAGTTAAAGACTCAACTTAATCAAGAGTTTGAGATGGAAGATTTGAGTGAAGTTAAGAGCATTCTTAGCATAAAGATACGCAGAGATATAGCTTTTGGCAAGGTCAGCTTGTCTTAGTGTTGTGTGTGTGTCTTATATGTGCAATATAATATCAGTATACAAGTGGATACAACAAGTAATGTAATGATGAGTATTCAAATCATCTTCACCGGGACTAATGTATTGAAACTTGCTGCAATAATCTTTATAATGAAATTTTAGTGACATAACAAAAAAAGAATAAATGGTATGATTAAAAACCTAATTAAATTAAAAGTAGAATAAAAAAAATTTAATAAAAAAAAAGCTAAAATCAAATACAAAGGTATATTCAATGACAAAAAGGATAGTTGGAATCTAAACTCACTTAATAGTTATTGATTACTCTTCACTTCAGGTTCAGTTGTTACAACATCTGTTACAACATTGAGCAGAATCACTCATGCATCCCCAGGTATCGCCACTATTGGATATCTTATATCTATATGCAACCTTGTAGTGACTAGTTGTTAAGTTATCACTTATACATAGCATTATAGACTCTAGATTTCTTTTACCCTACAAGGTGAATCTCTATATCTAGTTCTTCACTAATCTTAGATGAAGCATATCCATAGTTAAATCAAGATAAACTCAACTTGGGAGACCGTGGACGTAAGATATAAGCCGAGCCAAGTAAATTATTGTCCTATTTTCTTTGCATTTATTTTCACTACATTTATATTTATACAGAAGTCGTAGTCACTATAATACTTGTAATCGCTTAACTCATGCTTCTGCAACAAGTAGACTTATACTTAAACAGGCCATACTATTTTTCCATAACTTGATAAGTGAAAAAAAGAAAGAGTAACCTATGAGAAAAATATTGGAAAGGTAATTCACATTACGCTGGGGAATCTACAAAGCTAGTTATAAAGAAAATGAAATAGTTAACCGTTTGAGACTTAGTTACATAATGAGAAAAATACAGCCACAACAAGAAATTTGCTTTCTCGAAATAATAGAAAATCAATATCACTAAAAAATGGGTAATGAAATATTACCCCTTTTAAGTATACTTGATTCTTGTTGTGCAAATTTTATTGAACTCACAAGCGCACAAATCCATTGTAGAATAGATTAATGGTGACAAGTGTCGATCCCACCAGAATGTGGATTTGAATTGTGTAGAGTTATTATTATTATTATTTTATAGGCTTGTAGTGAAAGTTTTAGTTTATTTTATCCTAAAATTTAAATTAAAATGACAAGAATAAATTGAGAATTGATCAATGCAATGAAGTGCTTGGATCTTAGGATTTACACTCAACATTTTACCAATGACTTAACATTTCTTTTTATTTCCAATTAACTTATAAGGGGAGTATTTCCACTCCTCATAAGCCTAACTCTAATAAATATAGTATCAAGTGCTCATTGTGTCAGAAAAATAATCTTATGTTAAATGTGTTATTAAGAACACATTGTGCCAAGTAATAATAATCAAACTGTTGACAAAGTGATAAGACTGTCAACTAATTAACGTAGATGAAATTTTTGTTGACAATGAGTTAAGACTTACTACAAAAATTAGAGGGATGCTTTTCACTAATAAATTTAGTGTAAAGTATTCGCCGTGTCAAATAGTAATAATTTTGCATTAGGGAGCCGATATACCAGTGCAAAGTCTTGGCAAGATTATAACTATCTATCAATGATAATTCAAAATAAATTAAATAAATTAGAGAAAGTGAAAATAAACTTAGCAAATTAAGCCCATGGATCATGTTGAGGCTTCACTTTTAATCCAAGCTTGAAAATAAATTAGCTACTCATTTTATAACTAGGGTTAAAATGAAAATTTTATTAAAATACATAGAAAATACAAGATAGATAAGGAATTACAGAAAATGGAGCTCAGAAATGGATTCAGGGGTGTCAAATTAGTGTGGATAACCTTCTATTTATAGATACAACGAGTAAATCATGGCAATTAGATGAAAATTACTCGGATGCTCAGGATTGCATCATGTGGCACTCTCAGATTGGATGGAACACGTCACCAAGGCTATTATTTTATATATATGCATGTATGGTACGCGCATTTTTTAATCTACTAATATGCTGCCACATCATCAGTCAAAGCAAAAGTCAGCATGCATGATTTAGTATATTACATGTATTGTAAGTTCATTTTTTAGTCCAATAAGCTTCTACCACGTCATCCATCAATGCCATATAATCGATCAATGCCACACCAGCAGTCAATAAAACGTTAGTAGTTAACACCGCATCAGCAGTCATCCCCATGTTAGTGAGGCCCACAAAAATTTTAAAATTATTATTTTGCCCTTTATATCCTTCCAAAAATTTTCAGCTGCTTTTGAGTTAAAAATGCTGTTCATTTTGTTGTCCAACTTCTCGTTCATTGTGAAGTGACTAAAATATCTCTGAAATACATAAAGTACTCAAAAAATACACATAAATATATATACAATCAAAGTTCAAGGGAATTAAAATACATAAAAATATAAATGTTAGTTGGAGTGTAAAATGACAATTTTACCCTTTATACATATGAACTCTCTAGGTTTCAGCACTGGTAAATTTTGATGGTCATATTCCTTGAATGATAGCCTTGACTTGTGCAAGTTGTGTTTGGTGTCTTTCTTTTTGTTGAATAATTTTAAGACACCTCAAAATGTAGTGTTCCCTCGAGACATCGAAAAAGATTAGATAATAAGAGTTCCATTAGTTGTGGAAATCACAATTCCTTCTGTTACTGAGCTTGCCAAATTAATCTAATGTTTTTTTTTTTCCATCCACTGTTGGCAACATCTCAACAGTCAGTTTCGATAGAGTGAGTGAAGATGTTAACAAGTATTACAACAACAAATAATGGATGGTTAAGTCTGGAAATATATGAAGCTTTATGTGTGCGGTACTTAGTAGTTCTTTGCGTAAGTAGCTGCCATCATTTATTGTATTCAAGGTAAAACTCAATTTTTTATTTCCGCTTGCGTGGAATTTAATTTGATGTATTGTGTGAATGTGATAAAGAAAAATTTTAGTTTACTCTATAAGGTATAATCATGTGAGCACACAACAGTGGTCACCTGATTACTTCTCTTACTCTATATGCACTCATCTAATTGCTTCTCTTGCTCTATATTTCTTTTGGACCGATCAACAGAGTAGTGATCATATAAAGTTGCCACATAAAATTTATGTCAATGATGTGATACATGATTTGTCATTCATTTATTAGTGTCGTGAAATTATCACATTAATAATAAAACAAGAAGCAAAGGGTAAAAAGTAGTGCTCTTGAAGCACCCAAGACACCAATAAGAAACACGACAGTGTTGGTGTTAGGGATATAAAATAAGTAAACATGCATGTAATACTATCAAGGAAAATTTCAAACTCAGGAGTCATCTTGCTATAAAAAACACAAACTCATTTTACATGTGTTTCATATTTATGGAGTATTATTACCTCTCCTAGAAGTACTGCTAAACTGGTGCGACATGCACCACATAGAGATCATAGAATAGTGAATTAATAATAATGGAAAAATTGCACTCCATTTATGAACAGATTAGCACAAACGTAATTAAACTATTTATGTATCGATATCTCCCCTTTTGTAAATTGAATGTGGATCGTTGAGTAAATTACAGTAGGCATGATTGACATTTTATTAAAATTTTTAAAATTTTATGTTAGTTTCAAGCCAATTAATAAAAGCCACATTTCATTCAATTTTCTTCAAGGAAAAAAAAAAAATTGTCTTCACCTTTTCTCCAATTAATCTTACATGTCCTGTAACCCAAATCCAAACTTCGATGAGCGTCCATGGATTTTCGACAGCTTCAAAATGATACATATTTTCCTACCTGCATATTCAGTGTACCCAAAATTTGATGTGTATTGATCCTGCTTCGTATACTGTACAAGAAGTTGCAATTGGGCCTTATCATTACTGGCATCCTGAGCTCTATGAGATGGAGAGATATAAGCTCGATGTGGCGAAAAGAGCTCAAGAACAACTGCCCGGTGACCATACTTTTGAGCATATCGTTGATCAAATTGAAGGACCTTGAGCTGCAAATTCGAGCTTGTTATCAGAAGTATTTGAATTTCAGTGATGAAACTCTAGCTTGGATGACGGCCATGGATGCATCGTTCTTACTTGAGTTTCTTTAAACTTATGCCATGAATGATGGTAAGTTTTGCTGCAACGTAACAGACTTTAATATTATAGAAGAAATTTGACGTTTAACTCCCTCCAGATACATGAATTTATGGGCTTGTTTACAAGTTTTTATCTCTCAGCCATTTGTCTTTTCAGGCTTTATATATCTAGTAAACTCATGTTTCACATGGAAGAAAAAGTTAAGACAAATTAACTTATTTTTGTATTTTATCTTTTTGGTCTATTTATCTGTTAAATGTGTGTTTGGCAGCCTTCATAAAAGTGTAGAAAGATTTTGTATTGTATTATGTCAATACTATATCATGTTTGGATTTCATTAGTTATTGTATTACACCACGTTATAATGCGGCTAACACCAGCATAAACTAAACCCGTGTGGAGGTCGGGTTTACTCGGATTTTACCATCAAATGAAAAAAAAAAAAACTAAAGAAAGCTTCATTATCGCCAATCTCTCTATTACTACTGATCTTTGTCTACCAAGAAAAACAGCCGACCAGCTTTGCTATATCACCACCACGCTAGCTTCCTTGGCCACGAGACACTTCAACTCCATCACCATCGCGTCGCATGAACCACAGCTCTACCTCCACTGCGCCGTTCCACACCACAGCCCGTCGACCAGTGCGCTGTGCAAGAACACTGCTCTACCACAGTCGTTCCTCTTTTTCACCACCTGGATCTTCAAGCTGTAGGTTTCATTTTCAATTTATTTTTTATTTATAGGTTTGACTTATAAATTTGGGTTTGATTGAATTTATTGGTGATTGTTTTTATAAATAGTTAGTGAATTTGACTGTTGTATTGAGTTTTCACATCATGCTTAATAATGGGCTGGTAGAAAGAGGGGAATAAATGATCTGCCTTTTATTAGTTTTGATTAACAGCATATTTGTATGCAAAATTATATGTATGCAAGTTTGTCATGGTTGTAATAAATTGCAAGTGACGGTAGAACAAGGGAGCAATAACTTGTTTGTTTGCTTTTTTAAATGATGTGAATTTGACTTAGCATTATATTTCAGTTACTTTTTTAAAAAATTTATAATATCTATTTTGTAGGAATAGAGGGTGGAGGTTAAAACCATACTATGGAAATAAGATATAGATAAAAGATGAAGTAATGTTGAACATTTTGCATTAGTATTTTGTCTTGTGAATGTGTGTACTTGAATTATTTAACACATAACCTACTTTGTTGGTGATTATGTTATAACTATTGTATTACTTTATTATTTTGGGACTTTGTTATAGTCTGTATAAACTTTGAACGAATCTTGTATGTTTTAACTTTGAATTATTTGCTTCAATCTTTATATCACAAGTCATTTCACAGGTTATATATTTGGGAATTGCTGAAAAAAATAAATGTTATGCTATTGAAAATTGTAGAGAAATTCGCCCTCAATTATTTTGAATAATTCAAAAAAGAGGAATATATATACAACTCTAGGAATCTATTCTAGGAAAGTTGACTAATTACAACAGAAATAACTACTGCAATAGGACAAAATGATTGCAGATCCTATTTCTATACATAGAACCTAGTAATTATATTCATATAACTATACAATAAGATCTAATCCTATCATTTAGATTCTTCAATACTCCCCCTCAAACTGGTTGGTAAAGATAAGTCATTCTTAGTTTGTCTAGCATATTTCTGAATGTATGATTAGAGAGTCCCTTAGTAAGGATATCAGTAATTTGGCCACCTGTTGGAACATAAAGAGTACAAATCAGTCCACTGTCAAGTTTCTCCTTTATGTACTGTCTGTCCACCTCAACATGCTTTGTTCGATCATGTTGCACCGGATTATGTGCAATATTGATGCTAGATTTATTGTTACAATATAGCCGTATAGGTCCTTCCCACTTCACTTTTAGATCTTCTAAGATGATCTTAAGCTATAATAGCTTACAAATCCCTAATACCATTGATCTGAATTCAGATTCCGCGCTTGACCTTGATACCACAGCTTATTTTTCACTTCTCCATGTCATTAGGTTTCCTCCCAATAGAGTACGATAACCTGAAGTAAACCTTCTGTCCAGTACTGCATCTGCCTAGTCCGCATCTGTTTTGAGAGTTTCATTTCTTCTATAAAGAATTCCCTTGTCCGGAGTTGCTTTCAAGTATTTAAGTACTATATAGGCTGATTTAAGGTGAGATTTCTTTGGATTGTGCATAAACTGGCTTATCACACTTATTGCAAAAGCTATGTTTGGTCGTGTATGTGAAAGATAGATGAGCTTGCTAACCAATCTCTGATATTGGCACTTGTCTACTCATTCTTCTTCTTCATTTATGTCAAGTTTCTGTCCAGGTTCAATTGGAGTGTCACATGGCTTGCAGTCTGTCATGTTAGTCTTTTTTACTAGATCCATGATATATTTGTGCTGCAAAATAAAGATTCTTTTTTCTGACTGAGCTACCTCTATACCGAGAAAATATTTTAGCTTACCAAGCTCTTTAATTTCAAATTCTGCAGTTAGTTTCTTCTTTAGGGATACCATCTCCACTACATCATTGCCTGTTACAATTATATCATTTACATAGACAATTAGTGCTGTAAATTCCCCTGCTGCCGAGTGTTTTATGAAAAGTGTATGATCTCCATGGCTTTGTTTATAACCCATTCCTTGCATGACATTTGTGAATCTGCCAAACCATACTGGTGGTGACTATTTTAATCTATATAGTGCCTTATTCAATCTGCACACTTGATTCATAAAAAGAGTGCCATTAAAACCTGGTAGACGATCCATATAGACTTCCTCCTCTAATTCACCATGCAAAAAAGCATTCTTAACATCATATTGCTGCATAGACCATCCAAAATTAGCTGCCAAAGAAATCAAAATTTGAATAGTATTTATTTTAGCAACTGGGGCAAATGTATCTTGATAATCCACACCATATGTTTGAGTGTATCCCTACGCCAGTAGCCTAGCTTTATATCTTTCTAAGGTTCCATCAGCATTATACTTTAGTGTAAATACCCATTTACACCCTACAGTTTTCTTCCGCTTAGGCAAATCAACTACTTTATATGTTTTGTTCCTTTCTAGAGCATTCATCTCTTCTTTTATAGCATCCTCTCAATTCTTATTTCCTACTGCCTCACAAATGGTTTCTGGAATTTAAATGGTATTGATCTTAGAGAGAAAGGCTCTATGTGAAGGGAAATTTTTTTTTTTTAAAGATGTGTAGTGAAGTATAGGGTACAAAGGATTTTCAATACACTTTCTTACACCTTTCCTAGTGGCCATAGGCTGATCAGTATCTATAATCTTAAGAGAAGAACGTAAAGGAGATGAGGAGACTCAGGAACTGGACTTAATGTTAGATTAGAATGGGAATTTGGACTTGGGCTATCAGTAGCATCAACTGGTTTATTTTCTGGTTTATTTCTTTCTAGTTTGTTTATCTTATGAGACTGGAATAGGAAAATAAAACAAATCAAACTCTTCATACTTATTTTCCCTTGGACTGCTCTCCCAGTGAAGATAAGTTAGGAAAGATTATTTTTCATCGAATGTGACATCTTTCGACACAAAATATTTCTTAAAAGGAGGATGATAGCATTTGTACCGCTTTTGAGTGGTAGAATACCCTATAAAGATGCATTTAAGGGCTCTTGGATCAAGTTTAGTTTATGAATATGGCTATAAGAAACACAACAAAAGACCTTTGGAGGTAACTTTGTGTAGAAATTATTCTTTGAAAAGAATTCTAAGAGATAATTCAAGGGATGATCTTGAGGGTTTCAGACATGATGGAGACAAACCCTCGGGGTTGAGAAACTGAGAAACTTCCTCAACACTCTTGAGAAACCCTCAGGATCATGCTCTCTTGGAATAGCTAATTCTTTTAGAATAATTTCAGAGGTTTCCGACACGATGAAGATGAAGAGAACAAAGAACAAGATATGCAAATTTTGAAGGACAACTGATGAGTGTTTAGGCTGTGAGCAGATCGGAAACAAGAATTTTAGGAGTCCTAATCGGTTCTGATACCATATAGAGAAATTCACCTTAGGAGTCCTAATCGGCTCTGATGCCATGCAGAGAAATTCACCCTCAATTATCTTGAATAATTCAAAAAAGAGGAATATATATACACAACTCTAGGGATCTATTCTAGGAAAGTTGACTAATTACAAAAGAAATAATTGCTGTAATAGGACAAAATAATTGCATATCTTATTTCTATACATAGAACCTAGAAATTATATTCATACAGCTGCACAATAAGATCTAATCCTAACATTTAGATTCTTCAATAAATTTTAAAAACTCATGGATTGCGATTTTTCTTTTTCATTTAAAAAAGAAATAATGTAAAAATTTTAAAATTTAAGACTTCTATATTTAGTATTTTTCTAAGTACTCATAAATATTATTTTTTAAATATATAATTTAAATTAATTACCAAAGAAATTAATATAGTATAATGCATCACCAAATATAAATAACTAAAAATTAATACAGTACAATATTACATTAAATAGTATATAGTATTATTATAATACTGTGCTAATGCAATATAATATAATACAATATACCAGCTTTAAAAGAATGCAATACAACATAATATAATGTGCCAAACGCATCCAAATAGCATTGACTCTAGAATTCATGTTTTAGGGATTAGTTTGTTTAAAACTTATCTTTAATATAATTATTGAATTCTTACCTATCAAATTAAGTTTTCACAGTTTTTTTTAGTAATCATAACCACAATTTCTGGTTCAAGCAGTTCCTCTAACAATTTTTGTCAAATTTGATTTCATTATGCAAACAGAAAAGCTGCTCATAACGTGATCCTTAGAGATTTAGTAATGCTTGAGAACGAAATTCCCTTATTTGTTTTTAAGAAAAATGCTTGAAATTCAATATTCATCTCTGGAATCAGCGGATCGGATGACTTGTTGCTGGTGATGCTAGAAGGATTCTGTAAAGAGCTTTCTGTTACGGGCCGCATGATTCCAGCCCGCAATGGCCCAAGAGAATGAGCCAAGATGTGCTAGCTTGGCCCGATTCTAGAACATTCTAGCAAACTCTAGCACTTTTGTACATAGCCTAGATTTGTGACACTTGTACGGTCTAGGTTTAGACACATGTACATAGAACTCTCTAGAATTAGCCAAGCTTTGCTATAAATAGAGGTGAGCTCTAAGCATTGTACTCATCCAAGCATCCAAGCAAAGCATCAAACACTTGTAAGCTCTCTTGTAAGTTTCTCTTGAGTAATACAATTTCCGCATTTGGCTACATTGCTCGCTAGCTTCTCCTTCTCTTTAGCATTTCGGGAACCTCTTGGCTTAGCTATCGAGAAGCGCAAAGGCTTACTTAGCAACATCCCGACAAGGTTGTCTAAGTGCCGCACGGGTTTGCTGCGCAAAACACCCATCCCGTGACAAGTGGTATCAGAGCTACGGTTTGCACACACGCATTCTAGCAATGGCCAACCTTCCAACCTCAAGCTTGACGCAAGAAGCTGCTCATGGTGTGGAGAATATCCCGGAACCAAGCCGGGGCCGCGACGACACTCGCGGGCAGGCCAAGACTCGAGGCAAGTCGAAGGCCGCATCTGTCGATGCTTTGGAGCCACGATTGGCTACGCTTGAAGCAACAACGTCCGCTGTTCAGGACACCCTCGAAACATTGGAGGAAAGGGTTGGCGGCCTCGAGGCGAATATGCCGACTTCACGGTGGCATCGAAGACCCTCATGCAAGAGCAAGCCAACACCCTCGAGGGAATTTCAAGCATTCCACGAGGAGTTGATGAAACTCCGCAGCTTCGTACAAGGCGAGCTGCTGCGCTGTCCGCATGGAGTGGAAGAAGTGCAGCGAGATTGGGCATGGCACAAGCGCACACTTTCCTCTAGCCAGGCTTCTACAAGCACAAGTGATGCGTGACGCATTGGCGTGCAAAGCCCGACACATCACGATGGCACACGGAATGCAACCATCGTGGACAACTTCCTGTTCGGGCTGGATCAATACTTCGATGCCATGGGTGTGAGAGATGAGGCATCAAAGGTGGGCACTGCACCCACGTTCCTTAGGCGCTGCACAACTATGGTGGCGTCGCAAGCATGGCGAAATGGGCAAAGGCATCTGCGCCATCAACACATGGGCAGACTTCAAGCAAGAACTCCGAAGCAGTTTGCCCCAAGCAATGCCGAAAGAGGCGAGAACACGCCTCGTCGCCTCAAGCAAGCGGGTGGCGTCCACGACTACGTCAGCGAGTTCACTACCCTCATGCTCGAGATCAGCGACATGTCCGAAAAGGATTCGCTCTTCTACTTTGAAGATGGCCTCAAGGATTGGGCCAGACGCAGAGCTCGACCGGCGTGGCGTCCAAACACTTGACGACGCTATTGCCACCGTGAGTCGCTGCACGAGTACTCCACCCAATCCAAGGAGAGAAGCCTAGCCAAGGCAAAAGTGGGGAGAGAGTCGCAAGGACAAGGGGCAGAATCGCAAGGATTGGGGGCAGAAAAAGCCTCCAAGCGGCAAGAGCGGGCAAGCAAAATCGGAAGGCAAGAAGGAAGCGCCAAAGCCTCGCAGCCCATGCTTCATATGCAGCGGGCCTCATTGGGTTGCGACTGTCCGGAGAAGAAGTCGCTGAATGCCCTCGCTGCCCAGCTCAAGGGCACTTCTACACCCATACCGGATGAACCCCAACCCAGCATGGGTTCGATCCAAAGACTTGGCGCACTCGACAGCCCTCAATCGGCACTCAAGAAAGGGCTAATGTATGTAAGCGCGCAGATAAACGGCCACACCGTTCGCGCGTTGCTGGATACGGGAGCCACACACAACTTCGTATCCGAGGATGAGGCCAAGCGCCTAGGCCTTAGAACCACAAGACAAGGAGGTACAATGAAGGCAGTGAACTCACCCGCCAAGCCCATTGCGGGCACCGCACATGGAGTGAATGTTGCACTTGGCACATGGAGCGGAAAGCTCAATTTCTCAATCGTGCCCATGGACGACTTCAAGATGGTCCTTGGCATGGAATTCTTCGACCAAGTCCATGCCTTCCCTCTTCCAGCCACTAACTCCCTAAGCATCCTCGACGGGAGCAAGGCATGCATGGTTACTACGGAGGCGAGGAAAGTCCGAGAGAAGACACTCTCCGCCATGCAATTCAAGAAGGGTTTCAAGAAGGACCCAAGCTTCTTGGTCTCCATCCAGGGAGCTTAACGAGGGAGAAAATCCAGCAAGTGCTCCAAGCCAAGTCCCTCCATCCATGCAATCCGTCCTCGAGGAGTTCAAGGACGTGATGCCCCCGCAGCTTCGAAGAAGCTTCCTCCTAGACGAGAGGTGGATCATCAAATGGAGTTGGAGCAAGGTTGCAAAGCCTCCAGCCTTGGCGCCCTTGCATGGCGCCACCCAAGCCTGAAGAAATCACGGAAACCATTCATGGTTTACTAGACGCTGGCCAGGATCGCCCGTCTAAGGCTTCTCTCGATGCACCCGTCCTTTCCCAAGAGAAAAGGGATGGATTGTTACCACCGTGCATCGAACCCACAATTGCTCATCAGCGAGATTGGGCGAAGTTGCTAGATGTCGCCCAATTTTCTTATAATCTCAGCGAGGCGAGGCTACCGGCAAGAGTCCTTTCGAGATCATCATGGGATTCCAGCCCATGACCCCCAACGCCATAGCCTCGACATATGGAGGGAAAAGCCCATGACACACAAGCTCGCCCGCGAATGGCATGAAGAAGCGGACATCACGCGAGCATACCTCGACAAAGCCGCGAGGAAAATGAAGAAGTGGGCTGATGCAAGGAGGCGGCACGTCGAGTACAAGGAAGGTGATCGAGTTATGATCAAGCTCCTGCCCCAACAGTTCAAGACACTTAGCAAAGTCCACAAGGGGTTAGTGAGGCGCTTCTGAAGGACCCTTCCGCATCATCCGGCGTGTGAGGCAGCGTCTCGTATCAACTAGAGCTTCCACCAAGGCTCAAGATTCATTCGGTCTTCCATGTGAGTCTTCTCAAGCCATATCACGAAGGCGTGGAAGAACCAAGTCGCGGAGAATCAAGGCGTGCCCCAACAGCCCGTTGTCACCGCGTTCGACAAAGATGTGGACTACATCCTTGCTGATCGCATCATTCGAAGAAGGGCGTGCCACCATACTACGAGTACTTGGTGAAGTGGAAGAACCTCCCGAGGCGAAGCCACTTGGGAGCGAGAAGATGAGTTGTGGCAGTTCGCGGAACACATCCAAAGATACAAGCACGAGGGCGCGGCGAGGGCGCCCGCGAGCTTAAGTGGGGGAGGATGTTACGGGCGCATGATTCCAGCCACGCAATGGCCCAAGAGAATGAGCCAAGATGTGCTAGCTTGGCCCGATTCTAGAACATTCTAGCAAACTCTAGCACTTTTGTACATAGCCTAGATTTGTGACACTTATGCGGTCTAGGTTTAGACACATGTACATAGAACTCTCTAGAATTAGCCAAGCTTTGCTATAAATAGAGGTGAGCTCTAAGCATTGTACTCATCCAAGCATCCAAGCAAAGCATCAAACACTTGTAAGCTCTCTTGTAAGTTTCTCTTGAGTAATACAATTTCCGCATTTGGCTACATTGCTCGCTAGCTTCTCCTTCTCTTTAGCATTTCGGGAACCTCTTGGCTTAGCTATCGAGAAGCGCAAAGGCTTACTTAGCAACATCCAGACAAGGTTGTCTAAGTGCCGCTGCAGGTTTCTTCGCGCAAAACACCCATCCGTGACATGGGCT